>JH431606.1:5807-19826 GCA_000239455.1 Strigamia maritima | reverse complement strand
AGCAGAAAATTTTGAGTGCAGAAAAGTATGTGGACTGAAAAGTGGGCAAAAAAGTGTAGAAAAGTAGAATTTAAAAATGGATGCCAGCTAAGGAAGGCAATTTGTAAACACTGCTGCTTTCTACACTCAAAATTTTCTGTAGCAGAAAATTTTCTGTCGGAATTTCTGCCAAGTGGGAACTAAGCATAAGGAAGGCAATTTATAAATACTGCTGCTTTCTACACTCAAAATTTTCTGCAGCCGAAAATTTTCTGCCGGAGTTTCTGCCAAGTGGGAACTAAGCATCAAAGTGTTATTGCCACTTCTTTTTTTTTTAAAAAAAAGAATTTTTTTGGGGATTAAAGGCTTGTCATATCCAAGCAAATGTCTGTTCACATCCAATTGATGCAAACGAAATTTGTTGTCCGTAGATTTAGAAGCGTAAACCGTGATTGAAAAGTTTCAATTGTGATCGTTGCTTCGCCTTTTTTGAGTTTGTTAAAAATGACGGTTGTTTTTTCAGTAGATTAATGATTCGAAGGCTCTAAATTTGAACCAAACATTTCTTGTGAGATGTAACAGGAATGAGTACTGCACAAGTCCGCGCACATGCGCAGAAAGTATTCGAAGCAAGTATTCGAAGCTGGTGCTGTACTCATTCCTGGTGTAAGAGCAAAATTTTAACACAGGAAGCCAAACTGCCTTTAGCTTCAAGCAGTAAATGTGCGTCACAAAGTCATGTGACAATGGCGGCTGTTATTTGGTTGTTGATGTGGTGTTTTGGCACCAAACAAAGCAGTTTTAATAATCAAGGAGTCGGTGTTTGCTGGAAATAATGAAAATGTGATATATTTATGAGGTAGGCTTTGTTTTAAAATAATAAAATACTACATTTCTATATCTCTTTAATCATTTATAAAGAAATCCCGGTGAAAATAGGTAAAATTTGTGAGAATTGGTAAATATTTTTTTGAACGGAAATTACCGTTTGTCATGGCCGACTTGGATGAAATTTTTGCGGCCACGCCAAAAGCAAATTTCCGTCCAGTATGCAGTCGTCAATTTGTACAAATTATTATTTTACTAGGATTTCTTTGTAAATATAATGATTGATTGATGCTAGATTTTATCAAAAATAAAAGAAAACATGTTTACTCAAATTTTGCTGGTTAGTGGCATGCCACTAAAAGAGAAATTTGAAATTTTGGAAAAAATTGGCTGTAACGCTGTTATGCTTAGTTCACACTGGTGTTCACACTACTCCGTAACATAACGCAAGGAGGCTGCGCGCAATGCATTGTGGGCTTAAAAACGCAGACGTAGACTTAAGTTCTTACTTCAAAATTGATTTTGAAGTAGGACGTAACGTAACTTAAGAACTTACGACCAACCAATGAGAACACAGCTGCTTCTCTCATGAAAACGAGATTAAATGAGAAATTGCGTGATTTTTGGCCTCCATTGCAGCAAGCATGGAACACTACTCATCACAAGTAGATGCCAACTCAACTCCCGAGAAAAAAAAGCCAAATAAAATGATTTTGATCGCAGATGAAGTGAAATTGTACGGTGAGTGAGCAGTGAGCATGAGTGAGCCTCGCGAGTGAGCACGTAGATGTGATTGTTGTGTTTTTTAAGCCTGAAATAAATTTTTTTGACAGTTTCTATAGTTTAAAATCATTATTGCTACTAACAGTAGCAAATCATCTAATAATTCTTCCTCGTCATTTATTTCTAAAGTAGCCATTGTGAAACTGGAATTTAATCTGTTTTTGGATCTAAATCCAATTTATTCTGATTGGTCGGTTTACATTTACTTAACGCAAGCCGGGTGAACCAAACCTTACGTTACTTTCCTTAAGTTACGTTAATTTTCCTTAAGTTACGTTACGTTACGTTACGTCCAGTGTGAACTAAGCATTAGAGGGCAGAATGATGGTTTTTAGTACACTTTATTAGCATTTTTAGCTTTTGTCGATGATTTTAGTACCGTATGTAAAGAATTTTGAGTTTTCATTGGCTAGAAATTTTAAATAGTCAATTTATTAAAAGAACGGTAATTTTTGACGGTTATCGCTAGTATACACTTTAATGTACATCATGACCGGTGCAGTAACTATTCGCGACTAAGTCGTCGAATGCTTTTGACAGAAACAAGCATTTTAACCTTTGACCTTTTGATCGACGTTGGAGTTGGAAGAATCCAAGACCGATCAATAACGGTTGCAGGAGAAAAACAAAGTGAAATTGTGACTGAAAATATCGGATAACATAAGAAAAAAAAATAGAATTCGCGACAAGTATGGACTACAATTTGAATTTTTATACTTCAGCTTTTAATGGATTTTACGTTCGGTCTCTATTTTTGGATGTGTTTATGAAGACAGTTTGGCACTGCATCCATAACCCACATTTACGGATTCCTATCAAAAAATCAATAAAAATGTTTAAAAAAAATCAACTGCATGAGGAAATAAAAATGAAAAAAGATAATAGCCGGCAGAAATATGGCCACCGGCAAACTATTTTATTCTTTTTATTTTATTTTCTTATAAAATGCAAAAGCACAATGTGAAACCAACACAATTTATAGTGTGCTGTCACAGCAGTTAAGAGATGGTTTGGTCTAGTGAGTTTATCGCTTGAGAAGAAAAAATCTATTCCATGTGAACAGAGGGTTTTTTTAAATGAATATTTTGGTTAAAAAAATGTCAACTATGATGGCAGCTCAGGGGAGTGTTTGGTGTACAAAAGCTACATTAAAACAGAACAAACAGGACAATAGGTTGAAATTAATTACTCCAATTTCTCACCATCGTTGATTTCCCCGTTTTACGTGACCGGATGTAGACGCATTTTGCATCATATCGTTGAAATCAGATTACTGAAATCGATAAAAAAAGTTGCTTTCGACGGCTGATAGTCGATTTCGCATGCCGCACATGCTGACATCTTGGATTTCAGTTAGATTGACGTCTCCGGGTGATGATGCTTTAAGAATTTGTTCCGGATTACGGACTACGATCAGAAATTAGGGCACTGCACATGCTCACAGCAGTCAGAAACTATTTTCATAATCGGCGAAATCTGACTCATTAGATGCGTTCAATTCCAAAGTGATTATAAAAGCAGAATTAAATTAAAGTATACCAAAAGTGTTGTGATGTAGTAAAAATTATATAAAAAAACACTGAAATCTCTTAATAAAGTAGATCGAGTGTCACCTCGAATCCAAAATGGCTGCCAAGAATTCTGCCAAAAACAAGATTTCAGCAGCATAAACCAACCTGAACGTGGTTTATGTAAAAGCGGTTTATGGATAAACTGATTGTTGGAAAATGACGTAAAAAACGTCATTACCACCAAGCGAGAATCAAAAGAATCAAGATAAACAGTTTATCACTTTGGAATTGAATGCACCTATACAAAAACCTAACCGATTATCTACACCAACAGTGAAGACGTTGTCTATATTGTACCATATTCCCTCGGAACCAACAGCATGCCAGTGAAGGCGAGTCTCACCAGTTTTTGATAAGTAGACAACTGATCATTTTTCCGGCATGCCGTGAAATTGGAATCCGTGGCGTTGAATGTAATACTCACTATTATCCAGCATGCCGTTGTTTCCGAGGGAATACAGTACCTTTTATTTATTTTTTGCTCTTTAGTATTTGGAAATAATTTGGTATAGTAAAATGGAAATCATTTTGGAAGAGAAAGTTTGTTTACACTTTTTGTTTAGTGAAAATCGAAACTAGGAAAGGTCTTTGGGGATTTAAATCCAGGATTTGAGAGGTTATAAATCCATTCTGGGCTTCTGGCCCCTTTTAAAGGGGATTGTTCTGATACAGCTTCAAATCCTTGTTAAAGCCAAGCAAAAAAATATCTTTTAGGTTAAAAGAAAAGCTTTTTCTAAAGGTGATAGTATCACACAAGATTAATGACCATCGAAGAATTTCTTCTTGAACTTGTTATGTTGAAAAATTTATCCAATTTCAATGATAAATTAGAGAAATCAGACATGATGGGTCAAAAAATGGGACCAGTTGAGCTGAGAAAGTCGATAATTCTGTATAATCTCCATGTGCCATTTTGAGAAGCATCGGCGGTTCCAAAGCAGCTGCCGCTGTGTAAATGGCACGCAAAATGTCAGCAGGCATGTACAGGTGATGAAAATGTGGTTTGTGCAGAATGTAACAACATAACTCAAGCAATGCATGGCCCACTACATCAATATATTACTGATTCTGCATAGTAGCATGTTAATTCACTTTCCACACGAATTGCGAAAGTAGAATCTCGTTACAACGAAGTCCGTTGCAATAAAATTGAGAGAGCGATTAGTGTTTAACGACGCAAGCGGATACTAAAGTTATATGTGTGAAAACCAAGATATTGAAACTGAAACTAAAATCTAAGATGGAGATAAAGTGGGTTTTAAACACTAAGAAGCCGTTAGCAAAGAAGCCGTTAAAAAGACATCAAGGGTGTTGTTTACTACTTAACTATTCATCTTTAGTGATGAATAGTTAAGTAGTAAACAACACCCTCAAATCAGGGCCTGATCTTAATATCTATCCGATCTCCAATTACTGCCTGGACCAAAAACTGTACCACTAGAATGAATAAGCAAACGGATCCTAAGAAGAGGTTTAAGAGTTAAGACTTATGCTTGATTCCCACTTGGCAGAAACAAAGCAGAAAAAAGTAGATTTCTGCCCAATTTTCTGAAAATTGAGCAGAAATCTGAACTTTTTCTGTTTCTGCCCACTATTTTCTGCCTAATTAAAGGAATTAGGATAATCGAAATCTGAAAATTGGGCAGAAATCTATCTTTTTCTGCTCTGTTTCTGCCAAGTGGGAATCAAGCATTACAGTTAGTTTACATTGGTGTTCACACCACTTTATAACATAACGCAAGATGGCTGCACAATGCATTGTGGATTTAAAATCACAAACGTTAATTTGAAGTAGAAAGTAACGTAACTTAAGAAATTACGGCCACCAATGAGAAGACAGCGGCTTCTTCACGAAAAACGAAACGGAATGAGAAATTACATTATTGGTCGGTTTACAAACTGTCTACAAACAGTGTGAACACAACCCTAGGTTACTTTCCTTAAGTTACGTTAAATTTTTGTAAGTTATGTTACATACCGTATTTTGTCGATTAAGGGCCGCGGTCCTTATTCCAAATTGCAGCCGCACCCCTCGGCGTCTATATCGTTTTGCATAGCCAAACATACCTTTTTAAGTTGTTTTTAACGTAAAAACAACTTAAAAAGTCGTATTAAAACCTGCGCTTATTTCAAATTCAGCCAGGGGGTGCGGCCGTAATTCGAGGGCGGCCCTTAATCGACAAAATACGGTATATGATTTAGATAATCGGTTAGGTTTGAATGAGTCAGATTTTGCCGATTATGAAAATAGTTTCTGACTGCTGTGAGCATGTGCAGTGCACTAATTTCTGATCATAGTCCGTGATCCAGAACAAATTTTTAAAGCATCATCACCACGAGGCGTCGATCTAACTGAAATACAAGATGTTGGCCGCTGCATGCGAAATCGACTGTCATCCGTCGAAACCAACTTTTTTTATCGATTTCAGTAAATGATACATTCAATGTGAACTAACCATTAGGCTTCACTGCATTTTAAAAACGATTATCATATTTCGACATCAGATGGCATTTATATTGCTTGTAAATCTTTCACAGCGTTTTAGTGCCTGAAAGAATTACCGTATTTTGTCGATTAAGGGCCGCGGCCTTTATTACAAATTGCGGCCGAGGGGTGCGGCCGTAATTCGAGGGCGGCGCTTAAATCGTTTTGTCGTAAATTGCGTTGCATGTACGCAACTTTTTAAGTTGTAAAACGTGTGTTTAATCGATTTTAATGTATTTAATACGTGCAAACGTATTAAAAACGTATTAAAAGCGTTTGAACACATGTTAATAAGTTGCGTACGTGCAACGCAATTTACGACAAAACGATTTAATTAAACCGTAAACACTTCAAATAATCGTCGCGGCCGTAATTCGAGTGCGGCGTTTATTTCGAATTACCGCCGAGGGGCGCGGCCGTAATTCGAGGGCGGCCCTTAATCGACAAAATACGGTAAGCAAAATGTAGACCAAATAGGAGAGGAGAAAATTTCCAGAGGAATGAAGAAACACAATTTTTGTGTGTGCTTGGAAGGTCAAATTGATCTTAGCACAGTCGTGGGACTGTTACCGTATAACCCTAACATCGTGGAAATATGATGCCGTCGACAAAACATGAGAAAATAAAAGACAAACAATCCGAAATTACGCCTCGAGTGCCAAATGCGGCACACGTGATGAAATGTTGCACAAATGACATCACAAACAAGCAATTTAGAATCCGAGCGGAAGCGAAGAAACCACAAAGAAGACGATTCTAAAAAAGAAAAAGAAGCGCTTTGGATTATTTTGTCGGCTTTTTCTACCGCAATGGAATATATTTGCCAAGAAAAATGTGTTTAAATGTCTGATGAAATTAATTATCTAATTAACTTGAGGTTAATTATGAAATTGAATACAATGTATAAATATTTATATACATTTCAGTTGTTTTTTGTGCTAAGTGATTTAGCCTCATATAGTATTAAAGTTGAAGGTAGGCATTTAAAGGTCAGAGGAAATTGATTTTGTGCAGGGAGCAAAACATGCTGGATATAGTATAGTTTGTGCAATTAATTTATGATTATTATTATTATTATTAATAGATTTGAGTCAATTTTATTATTCCAGTTTATTTAGTAATATAATCCTGACTACAACAAACATACTGCGAGTATATAATGTTGGATTTGTTATAGAATTTTACATAGAATATCGATTTTTGCAAGAATTTCCACTAAAATTCGATTTAGACAAATGAATAATGCTTAGTTCCCACTTGGCTGAAATTCCGGCAGAAAATTTTGCGTGCAGAAAAGTATGTGGACTGAAAAGTGGGTAAAAAAAATGGATGCCAGCTAAGGAAGACAATTTATAAACACTGCTGCTTTCTACACTCAAAATTTTCTGCAGCAGAAAATTTTCTAAGCATAATCGATATTTACTTTATTCGATATAGAATGTCTTTCTATGTCGATTTTAGCAAGAATTTCTGCTAAAAATCGATTTAGTCATCAAGTAAATAAGTACAGTATAACCTGTGCGGTCCGGACACAGTTGGGGCGCAAAATTTTGTCCGGTCGAGACAAGTGTCCGGTCAGGTCAGGTGTCCGGACAAAACTCATTTGTTCGGACTACACAGGTAATAGCTGCGATTGGCCATTTACATACGTCGTACCTGTGCGGTCCGGACATAGCGCCGACTGGAAACCTGTCCAGTCCGGACACAATGGGCTGTGCCCGAACCCAGCCATGCAAAAATACCTGTGCAGTCCGGGCAAAAATTGGTTTGTCCGGACTAAGCAGGTAATTTAGAGTGCACGGTATAATTCGGTTTGTCCGGTGTCCGGACCAGAGAGGTGTCCGGACTGCACAGGTTTTTTAGCATGGCCGGAGATTGGCTGGGTTCGGGTCCAGCCCATTTTGTCCGGACTGGACAGGTGTCCGGTCGGCACTAGGTCCGGACCGCACAGGTTATACTGTATTGGATTAATACAGATTTGATATAGAATGTGTATGTGAATTTTAACAAGTTTCTATATTGAATCGATATAGACTCTAAATTGTGTTACCTGGGACAATAAATAACTCTATTTTGGTATTCATGTATTACTCTACTTTCTGAGTTGAGAATCTTTTACCGTTCGGTGTTATCGCGATGCCAAACATTTTAGAGACTTATACTGGGCCCAGACACAGCAATTTTGCATCGCCTAGCGTTTTTGCTCCGCGATTCGCGACAGTAATCGCCTCTGCTACAGCAGACTTGGCACGAATCGATTGTTTCAAAAATATTTGTTGAAGTAACACAACCTTGACACCTGTTGGTCTAAATATTTGTTAATATAACGTCATATCAACAAATATTTTGGAACATTCTTGATAAAAAAACAAATAAAATGGAGCAATTAGAACATGTGATACAATACTCGCATGCTATTGGATGCGATTTGCATTGCCTGGTGAAAAAGTTCATGGTGGCTGTATTTTTTTCAAAAGTAGATTCCTTGATTGCGCGACGGAAGTGACGTTTTCTGCGCATGCGCAGAGCCATCAGCGATTGGAATGCGATGCAAATCGCTGCATGTCTGCGTCCAGTATCAGCGTTTTTTCCCATAAATATTTGGTTAACCCTCAGAAGCCTATCCTATGGATCAATTGACACAGGCAATAGTTCTGAATACAAATTTTTTTCAAAAATTTTTTCAAAAAATAGGAAATTTTCTGGAGCTGTTCAAAAAGTGGTTTTACATACACTCAATTTATTTGGTAAATTTCAGACTTATAAAAAAAAGTTATTGTAAAGAGAAAATATGAGCCCCTTAAAATCTCAGCTTAAAACGTTTGCTGTTTTCACTGCATTTTTTCTCTTTAGTGAGAGCGCTTTTAAAATACAACGCCACCTATATGCAAAGTAGAGAATAAACAAAGCACATGTCGGCACATGATCAGTTCACATTTCATATCAATTGCAATTAATTGCACTAATTGGAATTAAAATTAAGTTAATATACACAATTATTATAAATAAATGATTAAACACCTTGCATGCTGTTCAAATGATCACATTTTGACCGAGTGTCTTGATTTTTACAATCGGTGACACCTAGCGTCAGTTGGTAAAACCATGGTAACCATGGTAACAGCACTAAAGCGCTTCAACTCAGAGTATATAAAACATGTCAATTGACACCACTAATAGGTCTTTGCGTTGACCCAAAATGTTAGGAGTCTGAGGGTTAAACTAAAAACTAAACATTTGATCATGTGACCATAAATTTTGTGCCAAAACATATAGTTTGATTAAACCAAACACCAAAAACAACTTGGTTATGGTAAATGAAATTTGGTCTAACAAACAAATGGCATGCACATGCGCTTGCACATGCATGTTACTTCCTAGTTAGGTAAATTGCTGACAATTTTTCTGAAGCGGCAATATTAGTAATCCAGCCAAGTAGTCGTGCAGCAAACCATGGGAATACTAATAAATCATCATATTTCAGAAATCCAGTACGACATGAAGCTGATTAAATCCATTTGCTGTTACGTTCTGAACTCGGATTTTCTTCTCATAAATTTTTGTAATTTGGTGTTTAGTTTTTTGATTTTTGATTTTTGAATTTCGCTAACTTATGACCAAAATACTGAAAGCAAAATAAATTTTTTTTGCTTCTTTGTTTTTTGGTTTTGGCATTTGGCAAATAAAAAAAAAAAACCCAAGTCTCAATTAGAGGGACAATACACCCAGAAGTGAAAATGAAATATGTTATTAGTGAGTTTAAAGTTTGTAGAAATGTGAGAAGTAATTTCATTTTTGTTGAATATTAATTTAGGAATAAATAAATCATACTGGTCACATAGTCAAAATCTGTATACATGATTGGTCATGGGCTTTTTTGGGGCACCAATTGAAAAATATCAAAAAATTTCAAAGGGGATGAGAGAACAGCATTAAACTCCTCTATATTTCCATTGTTGGCAGCCATTTTTCTTTCTTTCGGCTGTTCTTTTAGAAGCTTTTTCCCTTTTTCCTTTTTCTGATGCTGCATAATCGCGCCACAAAACCTTACTCGACAGCAAATAGTTCCAATTGTTTTTGTTTTGTTTTATTTAATAATTTTATAACAAATGGATAGAAGTTAGTGTATTGTTAATTATTGGTGTATTATAACAGATGAACCCTGACTAAACTGCTTTTAACAAGTGATTATTTTGCAGGACTTTCAAAATTTAATAATTGCCACTGCAGATGGCTTGTTCTATGCACATTTTTGCATGTAACAACTTGAACTTGCATAAAAATAGCGAATGTTAGGTTGTACCGTATTTCCTCGGAAAGAACGGCATGCCGGAAAAACCGAGTTTGACCAGATTTTGAAAATCTGATATCTGGTCATTTTTACAGCATGCCGTAAAAATTGAATCGGTGCCGTAAAACGTAATACTCAATTTATCCGGCATGCCGGAAAATTCGAATTTTCCGGCACCCTGGTTGGATTTACTATTATCCGGCATGCCGTTCTTTCCGAGGTAATGCGGTATAAATAATCACTTCGGCCAAATAATCACTGCAGTACAAATACCTTTAGAATGCCATAATATAAAGGGATGCAGCAGATAAAGAAGATTGAGTTTGGTTGCAAGTAAGCAATTCTGCAAATGTTGCTATTTCGGCACGAAACGACGAGAAAGATCTTGTTAATGCTCTGCAAACACCACTACCTTGGGATTGAATTTTTCTGCTCAATAATGTAAATGGAAAATGGAGGATTTTGATCTGACCTCGTTAATTCTTTACCAGGCATTGTGGTGAATTATCTGCCCCTTGCATCTAAGCTTTACTGTAATGAACTGGAGCGCTTTAACTTATCGCGATTGCTTTCGCAGTGGTTTGTCTTGCAGCATGCTACTGATGAATAGGGAATTAACTTGGGGAGCTTTTAGTGGGCTTTTGTAAGTCACATGTGTTATGTTATCATCATTTGAAAGAGCAAAACTGTCGTTGGACTAATTTTTATGGTATTCAGACAAAATATCAAATTCCAAAATATCGAATGGCAACATATCGAAAATATCGAAAATATCGAAAATATCGAAAACAAAAACAAAATTTCTAATAAAAAATTAAAAAATTAAAAATTTTTTGATAAATTTCAACCAATTTGATGCCAAAATCGATGCATTTTTGATGAATTTCAACAAAATCGATGCGTTTTTGATGAATTTTAACAAAATCGATGCGTTTTTGATGAATTTCAACAAAATCGATGCATTTTTGATGAATTTCAACAAAATCGATGCATGAATTTTGATAAATTTCAAAATCTTGGACGCAATCTTTGATGCATTTTTGATGAACTTTGATGAATTTCAACAAATTTGATGCATTTTTGATGAATTTTGATGAATTTCAACAAATTTGAGGCATTTTTGATGAATTTTGATGAATTTCAACAAATTTGATGCATTTTTGATGAATTTTGATGAATTTCAACAAATTTGAGACATTTTTGAGTAATATGATGATGACAAACACTTGCCCATTCAACTTCCACCATTCTGCACTGGTTGCCAGTACCGTATACTGCAGGTGTTACGACATTACTTCACTTTATTATATAAAAAAAAAATTAATATTTATAAATATTTTTACTTCGATAGGTCAGTTTTAGAATTTGATATGGAACTTTATTTTTATTTGAAAAGGATGAATTTTTCTTCACATAAACACAAACATAAACATAAAAAACGAAGAAAAATAATTTTTGAATTTTCAATTAGTTCGATATTTTGGAATTTGATATTTTGGCATTCGATATTTTGTCTACAACCAATTTTTACATAAAAGATGCTTTTGAATAAACTCAGGGTTTTCCGACAACCAGTTTGCCTATTACCATTTGCCTATTACCATTTTCCTATTAACGCATAAACAAACCTGAATTTTTATTTTAAATTTTTATTAAATTTGTTTAAAACAAATATGCTAATGAACGAGTATTCTAACAGGTGAGGTTTGTTTACTATTGCTTCTCTTCTATCCCACCGAGATCGATGCTCAGTATGCTTTTTCTTTCTCTTTAAATCTTAATCCTAGCTGATGGTTTAAGCCAACACAAAACACAATTCTAAATCAAAAGAAGCATCATAACTGTCAAATCAAATTGAAGCATTGCTCGGTTATTTGATTGTTGACAAAGTGGTTGAAAAACTAAAAAAGGGTTCAAATATATTGGCAAATTGGAGTACGGATAATGTGTCTGCAAAACCTGTTGCAAACTGATTAGTCGGCAGTTTGATTGTCAGTGAAGTGGGGGATTACAAAAAGCTAAAGAATAGAGTTGATTGTTCGTGCTTGGTGCCACATACTGCTATGGATAGATAGAATTAAGTTTTTAGACGAAGTAGCAACGCACGTCTTAAATCTGATCTATAATAAATCTGACGCAAACACATTTGACCATTGATAAACACTACAATCGTACATTCTATTGCAGAATGAAATGC
The DNA here is from genome assembly GCA_000239455.1 of Strigamia maritima. NCBI lineage: Eukaryota > Metazoa > Arthropoda > Chilopoda > Geophilomorpha > Linotaeniidae > Strigamia > Strigamia maritima. The sequence continues at coordinate 7,692 of JH431606.1, read as the reverse complement.
AGTTTTACATTATCAAGAATTGGTCAAAAACACAAAGATAAAAGTTACAGTAGAGAAAGAAGAACAAAAAAGAAAAGACGACAGATAACCAGAGAACCCATTAGCACTCCTACAGCAGAAAAACAAAGCGCTGAAGTGGAAAGGCCACGAAGAGACTGAGCTTGGAAGTTTTCTCTCTCGAACAATCATTTCTGCATTTCAGAACGATCATTTCTGCATTTCAGAACGATCATTTCTGCATTTTAGAACGATCATCTCTCTTCTTGGCTCACGACAAAACATGGAGCAATGGAGTGCTTCTATTTCAATTTCCAGTACACTTTACCTAGTAAGGTGAGGTCAGCCCACCACAGGCATCAGGCTAAGACATGGAAAAAGTGAACTGGAAATTGAAATTGGAGCATGCCATTGCTCTATGTTTTATTATGAGCCTCTATTCTCTGTCAAAAAGCGATGTTGCAATAATGCTACAGTAAGAAAACAGGTAAATTTTATATCAAATTCTGTTGAACAAACTGTTCAACAGAATTTGATCAACGACTGGAATTTTCATTTGGCGGAAAGATACAAATAATTTCGAGATTTTTAGATTTGGCTGATTTTAGTGGATTTTAGGAGTTCCAAAAGCGGAGTCCTAGGTTTTAGAGTTAATAAGTAGAACCCGGATAAATGCATAAAAAGATGTTATTATTTGTCAAATTTGCATATTTGGACTAAAGCTAAATTTGTCCAAAGATGCATAAATATTTTCAATTCATAAATGTACTTTTTCTGCTGGAAACGTATCTTGTATGTTGTACGCATTCATTTTATCAAATTTTGTGATGGAATTTCATAAGATTTGACACTTTTGTAACGGCAAATTTGGATAACTTTTACAAATTTCATCAAATTAACAATTTTATAATTAAAATTCACCAATTTCAAATTTAGCTAATTTTTATTGCATAAATTGGAATTTTTGGTGCATATTTTATGCGCACAAAACATTTTATTTTGCATAATTATCTGGGATATTGATAAGATTCTTCGTTAAGAATTGAACGAGTGGTAGAGAGTTCTATGCAAGATCCAAGCAACGACAAGATTAATAAACCAGACAAATAACTGCATTGCTTGAGTTTATTAGGTGCCTTAACACAACTAGCCAACTTGAAGAAAGGGTTTATTCACTTTTGGCAAAGTGCCCATATAGTCGTGGGTTCAAATTAATTCTGGACCATTGAGTTTGCTCAATAAAAAAATTGCCAAAATAACAAACTTATTAAAAAATTATCTTAACCGGTGTACTTACAAAAAAGTTCCATGCTGCATTTCTTCGGTGAATGTCAGTCGTTGGTCAAAGTTATTATTGCTTTTTATTTCATTCCATGCAAAGCTGCATGTTGGTGTTATTGAAATTGAAGCATGCTTTCTCATAAACATGGGGTTATACCACTTGATGTTTGGCTTTATGGTGTCACACACAGAGACCATGAATTTTAACAGCCTAATTGTAGGAGATGGCCACAAAGACCCGTCACGACTTCTCAATAACCCGTCTACTTGAGATATACTTTTATCTTCTCCCACAAGAGACTCAATTTATTGATTAAACTTGCAGACTAAATTTGAAACTTGAAAAGAAAATAAGTTTCCCTTGTGAAATGAAGTGGCAAATTAACAACCAGACATAAAATAGATCAAGTAATCGGCTTTTCGCTATCCAGAAAGACAAGAAATCTGAATTTATATTTTATATAAGTTTTATTCATGTTTTTTTTTTTTTATTTTATTTTTTTTTTACTTTTATTTGTTATTATTTGTACTTAATTTGTAAATGTAGTTCCTTTTTTGTAATTGTTTGTTACAAGCCTACAGCTTCTATATGGCTGTGGTTGTGTGT
>JH431605.1:9000-20523 GCA_000239455.1 Strigamia maritima | reverse complement strand
ACGTCGGCTAATGTATCGATGTTATTTTCGCGTTTGAAGTACGCGTAGCCGTAAGAGTGGGAGAGCCCCTGATCAGATGTGGCCCTGAAATGCGTTTCGAACAATGTGGAGTTCTAAACGCGCCACACCCTATGCGTATACAATTAATTTCAGGAAAGTTTAGGTTGTAATCTAAAATAACCGAAAAGAGAATAACTAAACAAGAGCCAAAGGGGCCAAATGTTAAGTAGGCCCACCTATGTGCAGATAGCTGCCGCACTAAGGAGCTGAGTGACCTTGAATGGACATTATTGTATTCACAGGTGTTTTAAAGGAATTAAGAGAAACCGGCATTACTATTTTCCTCACCTGGTCACGGAACAATGCCCACCAAAGCCATAAAATGCATAGAGGATATCAGAATAGACTTAACATAAAATACATGGAAACTCAAAGGATGACATTCACAAAGGGTGAAAGTGTGACAAGACAACACCTCTAATGATATCTAGTTAAAGCCTCATGTGTTAGGATCGAGGTCTAAAGTTGTTGTGTTGCTCCAAAAACTAAATTGCTCATCAGAAAACATGAAAATGCTGTGATTGGTTGCCAAAAAAGGAGGAAACCAATCAGAGCATGACAGCACAACCAGGAACTAATTGGTATGCATAAACCAGAAAGTGGAGCAACGGACCTAACATCTGAGGAGGGGGAAGGGTGGAGATGATAGGTAAAAAACCAAGTCACTCATCTGTGACCTTGGCCAGGAATAAACACAGGATAACAAAGTCACTACAAATTACAAAAGACAGGTTTTACAGGCATTTATTACAAACAATAGGAAAGTGATTGGGAAAATGCATCAATGGTAATTTGGCCCGGGACATACTTTTGATTCAATTCCCCCTCTTCTTTTCTTTATATTATTTAAAACAATTAATTATATCCACATTTATCATACATTTCATTCATCACAATTTGCAATATTCTTTTGACTTTCAACAAGGTCATCTTAAATAAAAGTTTACTTTCTCTTTTCGTGAACTTTGCTTTGCTTTATACAAACTACAACGAGACAATGCAGTTTTCAGGGTTCTTACTAAGAAAATATCTTTGCAAATACTCTTATTTGCATTCATATATGATTCGATCCCGAAAAATATTTGCTTATCTGCTCAGTTTTCTAGCAAGTTTTTCAATATTTCATCCAATTTACCACTTTTCCGTTCAATAAAGTATTAAATAATATGTATTATCCAAAAATTGTGCCGTTTACTTTGGCTACTTAATCTTCATCCGAATTTGCATAGAAAATTTACGAGTATTTTCTCTAAACTGCTATTATGAGACATACAATAATAAAAAAAACTAATGGTTTTTGTTGCTCACATCTCCATCATTTGTTACTACAAATAGTAATGCTTATAAAAAAAGTATGGGTTCGTTGCTCAGCATTAACATCATTTGTTACGTGACCCATAGGAATGAGTGAGCCAAGTAACAGGTTGATAAGTTAAGACTAACTTACGCCTGCAATTAATATAAACTAATATATGCGCGCGATCAAGCATGGAGTCGGAATGAACCATGAGTCGAGTGTTTAAACTTAATAAAACATGGTCCCTTTATTCTTCATAAAGAGAATACTAAAATCATAAAGGTCAAACAATACATCGATCAAAATACTTAGCGAAAATGCTCGCTTAATCAAATCAAATACAAAAGCTAATACAAATACTAATAAATGAGTTAGTTCACTTTGGTTTTGGATAAATAATAATAAAATGCCTAGTGCGAGTGATCGAAAAGCTTTCGGACTCTCAATGAGTCGAATTGCCTACGACTGAAAGTAAACATGGTATTAATACACTTACATTCATTATCAAATAGACTGGTCTGAGACCAGGCAAGAACTGCTTGCTCTGGCTCAGATCTTAACCTCTTATACTCTGACAATTGGTTGTGAATAACTAATTAGCAATTACGTAATCCTTATCCTATGATGTGTTTCCGTGAGTTCGACTGCTCACTGACGTCATCTGATGTCTTCGGAGGTACGACCTCTGGTGGTGATTCTTGCTGTTTCTACTGCTACTTAGTCTTTAAAGATCCATTCGTATTTGAATTCGGACTGCTACGGTGGTTTAACAATACCACACCGTAACAATACATTAGTCATACAGCGATACCGAATCACACAGTACTAAAAAGTGATGATATTACCTCGTTTTAGCATGCGTGGACTTTCCTATCTTCACAATACACGATTAGGAAAATCCACTTGTTTAAATCAAGTAGAAACAGCAATTTGCAATAGTAAGAATAGTGATTTACCACGAATACCCCTAATATATAAATTTTTGATTGGATTTCCTTGTTAGGCAAATAAATAAATAGAAATAAATTAACTAATAAATATAATGTAATCGATGACATTTATTGCATAAAATAGATATAAAATTACAAACAAATTATTAACACACAATCAACTTTTAAGTGGTATTAAAAATAGACTAATCTTTTAATAAGATAAGCTTACGTACAATATCTAATCCTGACTAATAAAAATATATCAGAACCATATCATTTCGGAACTTTGGTCCAGACCCATACTGAAACAAACTTGCGATTCAAATTTTGTGTAACTTACACAATTCATTAACATGTTTTCGCTGTTGCTTCTTTTAGCCATTTTCTTTGTATGACCCAATCTTGTTGAGTTGAAATCATTAATACATTGTACATATTACATCGAGCATAATTAAAGGGTTTATGACATCTGATTTTTTATCAAGCATGTTTTAAAATCCTTAAATAATTTTCTGGGATTTTTTAGATTGAAAATCAATGGCTTTTAATGTTCTCATCACTTCCGTACTTAGTCAAAAACAAACCGTAAGGAAGTGATGAGAACATTAAAAGCCATTGATTTACATTCTAATTTCAATGTCTTATTGTATTAATTTATTTCCAAGATTTTTTGAAAAAGTTTAAAACTAATGATGAAGTCGTGAAAACGAGCAGTTTGAGAATGGGCGTGATTGTTACTAAATATGACGTAAACCCTATGCAGTTAACATAAGAAATACCAACTGTGACGTCAGAAACAGCGCATGCCGGTAGTTGCCAACAATGTCCCCAAATAAGCTGTTTTAGATACAAAAAGTTTTTCTAAAACTTGTCTTTAAAAATTAAATGAAAAATTATTTCAGTCATTTTAAAAGACGACGAATATTATTCAGCAATAAAATTTTGATGCCGTAAACCCTTTAACATTACAATAAGTAGTGTAGTAGATTTATTATTGGAATAAAAACTCAAAAGGTGTTTATCATAAATTTAAGTTTACGGTAGATGTGTTCAAATTCACCACTTTATCAACTTAACTGTCTAAGTTGACCAAGTGGACTTAACTATTGATTTAAATAAAAAATCCTTTAAAAGTTAAGTTAAAATTTTTTTTAGGTACAGTGATATAGCCCAATGCCCAACGTACTGTAGGTAACGGACAGCCTTGTAGACAAGACATCAAATCTTCAGCTCACTTCTAACTGGCATTAGAAAGTTTTTGATCATTCATGATACAATAGCTACATTCAAAAAGTAGTTTGTGTTTGTGTTTAAATTTATTACTGGTAATTTCAATGGTAAAATTTAAAATACAAAGCACGACTTATTGAATACAGGTTTTACGTACCCATGAAACAACCCAATGTTTAATTAACATTTTCATTTTTGAATGTTGATCAAATGTTCAAATGTTGATGGTTCATAGACATGTTAAAATTCAACATTCTGAAACAACAATCAAATAGTTGAATATAGATTGTTGATATGCAACATTCGTTAGATGTTGTATCAACATCTAATGGCGAATTAGTTGACCAATGATACAACAAATGTTTATTTAAATGTTGTGTCATGTTCTAGTATTGTTGAATATTGAAAAAATGTTGATAAAAAATGACATGATTATATTGAATCAACAACATTAAAAAATATTTTCTGAATGTTGTTTAAACATTTTCTTGTTTCATGGGTAATTACATTTTCTGATTTTCAATTATTTTTAAGAAAATTGTTTCAGTTCATTTTACATGTAATGTAACAATTTATTCTTAATTGGTAACATTAAACAAATCACCATATATACTCGCATATAAGTTGAGAATTTTTAGACCAAATCTTTTATTTTATTTTTGTTAGTTATTTTTTAATTTTATTTTTTTAAAACTTAAAACGGCTATTGACCCGTGTATAAATCACTTTCAATGGTTTTTGACCCGTTTTAAGTCAGGGTCGACTTATTTGCGGGTTGACTTATACGCAAGTATATATGGCAATTTAGTTTCTTATTAAGTTTTTTGAAAAATAGCCCCTATAGAAATGGTGTGCAGTTTTCTGCAACAATCGGTTCTACCAACTAAAAATAAGTGACAGAATATGTTTGCAGCAATTTCATAATTTATCTGCAAATGATTTTCTGCATACATCAACACAAATCTGCAGCAATTATATTGCACAGACAAATTTTGGAATCTTTTTATGTAACTATTTATTTGCAAATAATTTACAGAACCTACCTTTATGCAGAGGTTTGCAGTAAAATTATGAAATGTTTACATACTACGTGTGCAATGATTAGCATTGTGTGTGTTGGTGATTAACACCAAAAATGGCTAATAAAAGAGATAGAGAATAATTCATTCTATAAAACTAGTAAAATTTATCATTCTCAACTGCTTTGCCCTCACCATAAAGAAGCAAATACTTAAATTATGATAATTCTGTAACGGTTTAAGCCTACAGCTGGCAATTCTATTTTGTCGTTGCATCATGCAACGATTTGTTGCGGCTTACTGTTACTGAATTTAACTGTTACTATGGTACATTATTTTTTATTTCAGTGTTATTTTTCTTATATCGAGGGCTCGACGATGCAGTCAATTAAGGATGTGACATTATCTCCAAATTATCCATTCTAATGCTAGATTCATACTAGTGAGTTTACAGACTAAACTTACGGTACTTCTAAAATAATAAATTCCATTGTTGAAACTCATCCACACTTGTGTGAACCTAGCCAAGTTACGCTACGTGAAAAGTTCTAGTTGGGTATTGTGGTGTTTTCACAAAAGCAATAGATTACATTTTTTACAGTTGACTAACTTGAACTCACTTAAGAGAAAAAAACATCACATACAAATGAATACATGAGTTTTGACTTAACTTAAAATAAATAAAAGCTATTCATTTGAAATTATAATTGCCTGAATATATTAAGGAAATTACCAAATTTCGCATTTTTCTGGTCGGTTCATAGCACTTTTTGATGAACATTTGAATTCACGTGAAAAATCGACTGAGTTTGATACAGCACCGTTTACTCTGCAACAATAAAAGTGATAATAATCAAATTCCAATATAAGAAATAAATATTTCTTATTTTCCATTCATTCATTTCTTAGCTACTTTGCTTCTGGAAAAGTAATGAATGCATCCTGTGCAGAGGCTACTTTGCATTGAAAACTGTGGTTAAGTAGTAAATATATACTTAAGAGTACTGCAGTTAGAATACAGTGATGAACAATTAAACCACAAAATGTTATTAATCTATTAGAAGATGGCTTCGAATACGCTCTCGTTCAATTTCATAAGCCGGGTTACATGTGCTGGTTGTACCTACCCTGGGCCACCTAACTACACTGTAAACTAGATAGCTTAAGTTAAGAAACTTTAAGAACCTAACACTGGTTCCAATTAATAGTCGTTTGGATGAGCCTAAAAATCAAGGTGACTATTTTCGAGTCACTGCAGAGTTCTAAATATAAGACAAAGAATTGATCAAACTGCTGCTAATGAATAGACAAAAAACTGCCTAAATCCATAGATGTATGGATTTTAGCAGTTTTCTGCCTATAAAATCCAGTTGTCTATGGATATTAGCAGTTTTCTGTTTAGGTTCTTAAAGTGTCTTAACTTAAGCTATTTAAAATTGCTAAAACAAAATTTTAGACACCTAGATTTGCAGTGTATAATCAAGCTGCAATTGCAGTAACATACCTATATTTCGGAAGTGAATGTGGATCATTTACTATTTGTAAATGAGTAGCTTCTTTGGTTTTCACAGAACACCACACCTAATAATGAAAATCTCAGTACGTACAGTAATAAATAATTACAACCCAAACCATCTACTAACTTGTGCAAATCCTACAAAAAACAACTGTTGGTGCGTGAGATTAACTCCAGGCAAGGGCATTTCATCAGCATGAACAAGATGCCAAGCATCGTACGCCTGTATTAAATTAAAAATTAATTTTAAATTGATTTTTAGTTTTCTTTTGTTTAATTACATTATAAGCTGCTTTCAGTCCTCCATTATCAGCAATATTTTCTCCCAATGTTTGTTTGCCATTTAGCTAAAAAAATTATTTTTAATGTTTCACACAAACTAAATAATAGCACAAGTAAAAGAACCATTCCGAAGGTTAGATTCATTTACGGTACTTCTAATTACATGTTCGCCATTGACGGAATAGTTTGAGTACTGGTCAATTATGCATTCTGTTTGTTTCTTAAATTTTTCTATCGTTGAATTTTTCCACCACTGATGCATGTTCCCATCTTTATCATATTCTCGTCCTAAAATGTAATAGAAATGTACAGTATTATAAAGATTTTAAGAAAAAGATTTTAAAATGAGAATCATTACCTTCATCATCAAAAGCATGTATTAATTCATGACCCATAACAACACCCATTCCACCAAAGTTTAAAGATCTGAAATAGATGTCTAATGAAATAATGGACTTGACAAAAAAGATATTATACTTTGGAAAGTTGGCGTCATAAAATGGTGCTTGTAAAATTCCAGCTGGAAAAACTAAAAAAAGTAAAACCGTAATTTTCGGTAGTTGTATTTTGAATTTTTGACTTTTTAAATTGCCAATACCAATTTGATTTTTAGTCGGTGTGTAATATGCATTAACAGTAGGTGGTGTCATTCCCCAACGAGTTCGATTTACTGGTTGGTCCAATTTCTCCAAGGTTTTACGCAATGAGTACATATTCACTCGGATGTTATTTTCAAAAAATTTATTCTGTTTGAACTCCAACTGTAGATTGTGTTAAAAATAAGTACGGTAACTTAAAAATAAACTGGTACTTACTCCTGCATATTTTTCATCTAGTTGGTCAGGATACAGGATATATTCTGGAAAGCCAATCATATCTGTGACAGCATCTGCCTTTTCTCTGGCCAATTGTCTCGTTTCATCATCCATCCATTTTAGAAGTGGCAAGTTGTCTTTGAAAGCAGTCTTAATCTCATCAATCATTTTCTTAGCCTGTGTAACAATTCATACATAATAGCAAAAACCCTACAAAGACTTTTTTGCTACTAACAACATTTTTGCTTTCTCCTTTGAAAACATCGCGAACAAACATAGCTCCTAAAGCAAATCCTATCACATTATTTGTCTCACTGACACAATGTCTCCATTTTTCTTCTCTGCCTTCAGATCCAACTAAAGCTTTTCTTAAAATTTTAGCAGCATCTCTAAATGGCTTGGATAAATATAAACTCAACGACTTAACGGTTTGCCAAATCAAGTAGTTGCTAATAACTCTGAAAGATGATTGAAAATGCTTGTATCGCTTGCGTAGAGAATATTTTTTTTTTTTTTTTACATTTTTCCATTTTCTGTGCTTAAATATGTGCTTAAAACTTCTGATAAGTTCTTGAGGTACTCCGGTGCATAAACAACTATGCTGTCATTGGCTGTTATTTTCCGTTTTGTTATGCGGAAAGAAGTATTGAAATATTGCACCCAATCAATCTTTTAAATTTTAAAAAATAATTGTTTTCAATAAATTTTATACAAAAAAATTACACTTTTTTGTCCTTACGGCTGGCGATAATTGCATCAAATTGCTAATGTTCATTCTGTGGTACATTTTTTCATCATCTCTACGAAAATCAGCCGGGATAGTTATCTATAAATAAAAAATAAACTTGATAGCTGTAAGAATGGGTTTCCTCTTGTGTTCACACGGGCAGTATCAGTAAGGAATAAAGACAAGTGTTTCAAAGAGATTAACAGGTCATGCGCTAGTGAAAAAGCTAATTTGGTGGGATTTTATTCTATAGAAACCTTTCAACTATAGGGTATAGGGTACGGATTTCAATAGTTATCTAGATCATTATAGTAGTAGATACACTAGCGGTTACACGTCAAAAATGACAGTTTTCGGAGGGCTCCACGATCGCGAATGACTTAATGCCGCTGCGGGGCATAGAAAGGCGCCACGGTCGTGGCGCCTTCCAACAGCGATACACATACACACACGGTAATTATTAAAATAATAATTAAATAAAATTTTTTTTTAAAAAAAAACATACTTTCTATTAACACTAATTTTATAAATGCTCTGAAAAGGATAAAATAATTTATTTTCTTCAAAAAATGCTCTGAAAACAAGAAAATAATTTTTTTTCCCAAAATGCTCTCAAAAGGAAAAAATAATTTTTTGTTCCAAAATGCTCTCAAAAGAAGAAAATAATTTGTTTTGAAAATTTTTTTTAATGTTTCGGGAAAAAAGATTTGTGGCATTTTTCTTGCAATGCCACATACCTTTTTTCCCGAAACATTAAAAAAAAATTTTCGAAAAAAAAATTAATTTCTTTTTTTGAGAGCATTTTGGAAAAAAAATTATTTTCTCCTTTTCAGACCATTTTGGAAAAAAAAATTATTTTCTCTTTTGTCACGGGCTACAATTTATGTACACGTTCCTTTTGTGTTTATCTTTTAATAAACCTAGATTCTGTTAACTAATTTGAATATTGTGACGGTCCAAAATCGGAAACTACTTATTATTCGCACACTAGATGGCGCTGACTGTTTGTCCGCGCCAAATTCAAACTACAGCTATCGATTATTCTCACTTTTGGGTTTAATAAGTAACTAAGAACAGTTTGACAAGTAAATAATTCATAACAGAGAGTATATTTATTGAATTATGATAAATAATAACATTTCACATTATTATTTATACACGGATGGAAATCACTTGTAAAAGTGATTAATATTTAGGGAAAGTGTTGTAAGGAATTCCTTACAACACTTATTCTTTTCATGTGTATCTAGGTAATTGGTCGCACCTGCGACCTACTTCCTAGTTTGTGTAGCTGACTCTTGACCCTGGTCAAGCAGAGTTCACTTGGACTCTGGCAGGAAGTTGTACCGATTGGCCCAACTCCCGGCATGTCATAGTTAAGCTTATAGTGCCCGCCTCTGATGGTCATACTGATGTTCAATTGGACACAGGCTGACCACCAAGTGAGCGACCACTATAAAAGGGCTTGCAGAGCTCTATTTGGTTCCAGATAACCCTTAAAGATATATTGATATTATGTTCAGATATACCTAGTTGACGTGGTTTCAGAACGCTTTTAAGACTCGAACCGGCAGGTGCAACAACCGTAAAGACCGTAGTGAGCCATAGCATTTATGTTATGAAGGCCTATGTACCGCGAATATACAAAAGTGATGATGACATGATGTTGTGACACATCGGAGAGTGGTGATTGTTGATCTGGACGTGCCAGTTATCGTGACCGCTCTATTTTGGGTTGGATAATTATCTATTAACGTGTTAGTCGCGATGCGGAGCGCCGGACTATAAGGATGAAGGCCAAGTGGGTTACTTGACCCACGCGACACCCCACTCAACTCTTGTTTACGGTATCTATGTTATCGTATTGTCTTGTTAGCGACACTCTGGTCAAATGGCCCGAGTATCGATCATCATGTCTGGGACGCATTGCTATTCGGCAATGTCAGCCCAAACCTTGAGACGAATACAGCCAAAAGTCAACCGTTAGTCGGATCGACCTCCCACCCCAAATCCTGTTAGAACCACTTCAGACCAACCAGGAATGACAGATAGAGTTCTAGACCTAGACATACTCCAGATTACCCTCGTACATTTATATTATTACACTCTGTTCGATAGTATATTATTCCTGGCTTTAGATTTGTATGAGTAATTGTTAGTCAGTGCTCTGTTAATAAATGCAGATTGTTATGTTTTGATAAGTTATGTGTATATTTTCCCTCTGAGTTTCCATACAATTTTCACACACTGGGTTATCACTTCCGTATCTCGCGTAGTTGGTAGTGATTTAGTCGGTATTTCGAGGTTATTATCACTTGGTAATTTCCCCGAATATTGGATCGTCACAATATGATCATTTGTTTTGTCCTGTTTTATCTAGTTTGATGTTCTGACAAGGTCATTTCAGGTGGCTTTGCTTTTGTCATGTAATGTCCCCATGTTATTTTTGTCCTGCATATGGAATGACCCGTTTTTGTGCATATTAGGTGAGTTTGGTTATCTACTCCTGCACTCCCATTAGTTCCTCACTTTCAGAGGGCCAATGAAACTGCAGTATGAGTTTTGGTGCTTGTTGCTGAGTTTTTAAAGCTTACTCTTTGCACCGCTGTGACGGTCCAAAATCGGAAACAAATTATTATTCTACATTTAAATGGCGCTGACTATTCAGCCACGCCATATCCAAACTCTAATTAGTTATTGAGCCTATTTCTGGTTTTTATGATTAATTATATTAGTTTGACAAGTAAATAATTCATAAAAGAGTGTATATTTATTGAGTTATGATAAATAATAATATTTCACATTATTATTTATACATTGGATGGAAATCACTTGTAAAAGTGATTATTATTCAGGGAAAGTGTTGTAAGGAATTCCCTACAACAATTACTCATTCATGTGCAGCTGGGTAATTGGTTGCACCTGCGACCTATTTCCTAGTTTGTGTAGATGACCCTTGACCCTGGTCAAGCAGAGTTCACTTGGACTCTGGCAGGAAGTTGTACCAATTGGCCCAACTCCCTGCATGTCATAGTTAAGCTTATAGTGCCCGCCTCCAATGGTCATACTGATGTTCAATTGGACACGGGCTGACCACCAAGTGAGCGACCACTATAAAAGGGCTTGCAGAGCTCTATTTTGGTTCCAGATTACCCTTAAAGATATATTGATATTATGTTCAGATTTACCTAGTTGACGTTGTGACGATCCGATATTCGGGGAAATTACCAAGCGATAATAACCTCGAAATACCGACTAAATCACTACCAACTACGCGAGATACGGAAGTGATAACTCAGTGTGTGAAAATTGTATGGAAACTCAGAGGGAAAATATACACATAACTTATCAAAACATAACAATCTACATTTATTAACAGAGCACTGACTAACAATTACTTATACAAATCTAAAGCCAGGAATAATATACTATCGAACAGAATGTAATAATATAAGTATACGAGGGTAATCTGGAGTATGTCTAGGTCTGGATCTCTATCAGTCATTCCTGGTTGGTCTGAAGTGGTTCTAACAGGATTTGGGGTGGGAGGTCGATCCGACTAACGGTTGACTTTTGGCTGTATTCGTCACAAGGTTTGGGCTGGCATTGCCGAATGACATGCGTCCCAGACAGATGATGATCAAT
>JH431604.1:80817-117844 GCA_000239455.1 Strigamia maritima | reverse complement strand
TTTATATAAAAAATTATAATTTTTTAATTTTTTTTGTTTATTCAGACCGCAACATTGTACCCGAGCATTGTTTTCGGTACAGGTTTCTTTTTGAATTTTTTCATCTGGGGAAAACATTCGAGCGGAGCCGTAAATAATGAATATTAATGAGAATTTATTGAATTTTGTGTTTAAAATGATTTTAAATTTTTTTTTTTAGGTTCCGTTTTCGACTATGGTGGCTTTGTTGTGTTTATGGTTCGGTATTTCGTTGCCGCTCGTTTTTCTCGGGTATTATTTTGGTTACCGGAAACAACCATACGAACATCCCGTGAGGACGAATCAAATTCCGAGACAAGTGCCCGAGCAAGTGTGGTACATGAATCCGATATTGTGGTAAGGATGCGAGTACAAAATGAAGAAATTAAACGTGGAATTATGTTAAAAAACGTGAATTAACGTTAAAAATACATTAAAAAACGTGAATTAACGTTAAAAACATTAAGAAACGTGAATTAACGTTAAAAATTCATTAAGAAGTGCAAAATAATGTTAAAAGCATTTTAAATACATGAAATTATGTTACAAGTACATAAAAAAACGTGAAATTACGTTACAAGTACATTAAAAAACGTGAAATACGTTAAAAGTACTTTCAAAACACTAAGTATGATTATTATTTTTTCCCAAACATTGAAATTGATCTGAAATGTTTATTTTTTATGTTTTAGTACTTTAATGGCGGGCGTCCTACCCTTTGGTGCAATGTTTATTGAACTTTTTTCATTTTAACTGTAAGTTATCGTTTTCTTTTCAAATCAAGTAATGATTTTTAATTTTTTTTTTTTTTTTTTAAGGTCACTTTGGGAAAACCAGTTTTATTATTTATTTGGTTTTCTGTTTCTCGTGTTCATTATTTTAGTCATATCCTGTTCACAAATTGCAATTGTGATGGTTTATTTTCAACTATGTGGAGAAGTAAGAATATATTTATTTAATATAATAAAATTAAATTCCGTTATGGCTAATTATCAACAAATAGCAAAAGAAAAAAAAAAGTTTGAGGCAAATTTTTTTTTTTGTCAATTTATGTATACAAAGGTGAAGATATTTCTGCATCCAGATATTCACTTCTTGGCTCAAAAATGCAGAAAAATGCTTTTTTTCACCAAGAAATGCTTTTTTTTTTCTACAAAATATTTAAATAATTGCTCTTTATCTGCTAAAAAAAATTTTTTTAATAATTTTTTTTATTGAAATTGAGCCCAAAAATTTGCATTCTTATGTGGAAAATAATCATTTTGAATAAAAAAAAGCCTTTTTCACAAGAAATACTCACAAAATATGCTTTAAAAAGTGCTTTTTTCACAAAAAATGCTAACAAAAATGGTGTTTTTCAACGAAAAATGCTTTTTCTATCGGAAAATGCTATTTTCCACCGAAAAATGCTACTTTCCACCGAAAAATGCTACTTTCCACAGAAAAATGCTCTTTCCACCGATAAATGCTACTTTCCACCGAAAAATGCTATTTTCCCACCAAAAAATGCTTTTTTTTCAATTGAAAAAATGCAACTTTTGGCTCAATAAGAATATTCCACATGATTAAAAGCATTTTTGTGATCAAAAATAGTCTTTTTGCATCTTTTCAAAAAACGAATCTCTAAAAATCAATTTTTTCATTAAAAAAAATTGAAATCCTCACAAATATTCCTCTAAAACAAAATTAGAAATTTTAAAAAAATGTACTAAAATCGTAAATCACATTAAATACTTTATTAATTAATTTTTTTTCTCTTTCAACAGGATTACCATTGGTGGTGGAGATCATTCATAACATCCGGCGGCTCAGCCATTTATATTTTTGCTTATTCAACATTTTATTTTGCGACAAAATTGAAAATCACAGAATTTATCCCAACACTTCTCTATTTTGGTTATACGTTTCTAATGGTTATAACTTTCTGGTTTCTAACGGGAACGGTGGGTTTCTATGCCGCTTACATATTCATAAGGAAAATTTACTCTGCAGTGAAAATTGACTAAATTAATTTAAAAAATGTAAATATATTTAGAAAAATTGAAAAATAATAATTTTTTTTTCTCTTTAATTCTTCTAAATAATAATAATAATAATAATAATAATAATGATTAATAATAATAATACCTACCGCATACTAAATTATCATTATTGTTATTTTTGTATTTTTATTATTTTATTTGTATATATTTAGGATTTACAAAATTTACACAAAAAAAAAACAAAATTCATTACCTGAGTTGTCAGTAATAGTTGTCTTCCTATTTCTCTGAATAATGTCTTTTTCTTTTCTTTAAATTGACAATTTTACGTTCCAAAATAAAAAATTTCACATAAAAAAATATGAACTCAGCCCAAACAATGGAAAAATAAGGAAAAACTGAAAAACTTGATGAAATTAGCAAACATTGAATATTATTGCTTTTATTGCATTTATAAATAATAAAAGAGTAGTATTTTGGCTGCAAATGAATTTTTGCTTATCTTGAGGTTGAAAAACCAAACTGCATTGATAGTTTTAAGCTTATTAGAATTTTTGTTGCAAAAAAATTTATATGGGAAAATCACATACGGTACAGCCTAAACTCTATCCAACAATTCGTGCACTTTTGCATTGTACTGAAAGTATATATTGTGGTATCTTATTTTAATCCTCTAGTCGAGCTGAGTCGAAAAATCATTGTTTCGTAGCCAAAAAAGGTGCGCAACAATACAAAAAAAAACCCAAATGTAAATAATTTTTTTAAATATTTTACAATAACAATGGCATGCACATTTTTGGACTACAAAGTAATGATTTTTCGACTCTGCTCGACTAGAGGATTAAAATAAGATACTACAATATATACTTTCAGTACAATGCATAGGCCATTAACCAATGGGAGTTTCGTGCACGAATTGTTAAACATAGTTTACTATAAAACTATGGTTGTCAATCGTAAAAATGAGCTTTCGGTTATCAAAAGTAATCACAAATCCACGAGTCAATATTTCCAACGTACCCTCATCTAAACTGACTCAAACAAATGTAAACACAAAACCCATGTACCGTATATTACCCCGGAAACAGCAGGGATAAAACCAGTTCGACCAGATTTGAAAAATTGACTGTCTGGTAGCCTACTTTTTCCGGCATTCCAGAAATTTCGGAAATCTCGTTTTTAAACCATCAAATTATGAAGACACCTCTTTGCTCAATGAGGGGTCAGAAACTGTTGTAAACTCAATATTCTATTCCTTTTTGTTGGAATTGAGAATTGAGAATCTCGACGTCCATCATTCCCTCTTTGTCGCCGGAGAATAAAAAAATAGAAAAACTACTTGTACGGTTGACTGTCGGCCAAATGGATGATGGAATTGACCATTGTGGACAGAGAAGATAAGATCTCTGAATCGAAAGATCATTAACTGTGTGAATGTCAAAACTGGACCGTAATTAGCACCACATCATTGGATTGGACGCATACCTTACAATCTGGGAAGTAAATTACATGCACTTATGCTGGAATCGCATCGCTTTGCGATTTTGAATGACCCTAAAAAATCGCTTCTGATTGGCTGCGATTTGGAATCGCAATCGAAAAAGTACTGGCAGTAAAGTCGCTTAGCAAAAGACGATTTTAACTGAAAATAGCGGATTAAAAATGGCATCAAAATCGCAAAGCGACGCGATTCGCGCCTAGTGTGTCTCCACAACCTAGGCTTATTTAGAGGGAAAGCATTTGTGCTGGCATGTATTCTATTTTAGAAAACAGAACCAGCACAGTTGATACTGTTAAAAAAGACGATCATCTGCTAATGCTGTTTTGCACAAAGTGTAAACAGCTGAACGGAGAAGGTTTTATCGTTGTACGAACTTGGTCAAATTGCTAATAAATTGGCTCATAAATTTTATTCTCATTAAAAGTTTTTTATTTGAAGCGTCTTGATTTCTTGTAACTTTTTAAACTCCGGATTTTGCCTTTAGATGGCAGTAGGCTGCAGACACTCATCGAATAGTCATTCCATGCAGTATGGTACGCCTAACAAGAGAGCTAAGGAATGACCGACAAATTAAAAGCTAAATTTGTTTCTTTTAAATGATGTCAAACAAAAACTTATAACTTCTGAGGATAATAGTACGACTTTCCAATGACTTAACATTACTGCATGGATTGACATAATTCAATGTATGATAGCAGACACCTACCATCTAGTGGTAGAATCTAATACTTTTAAAACTTTAATATTTTTATAAATGGAATAAAAATTAAATTCTAAAATGTATTATGATTCTGTTCGATCCATTTTTCTAATTTACAATTTAATAGAATTTAATTTTTATCATAAAACAGACTGAGCAGAAGATTTCTGCTTTTAAGTCTCTTCAATGAAGCGCTTTAAGTTTCTCTTTTTCGATTATGCAGTTCAGGCGAATTGGTATTAAAAATTGTTTTTCTTAAGAGAAACAAACACATAAGAGCCAATAATAGAATTTATTATAGAAAAACAAGAATATAAAGTGGTTAAAAAGTTACCAAGTTTCTTTTTAAATGTTTTTATCATTTTGAATTGATATTTAGAAAAGGAAAATGAGACACCAATATCAGTATCGCAGTGTGTTTATTGTCGATTTTTTCAACTTTGTATTTGTATCGCTTCTCGGCCTTTTGGCTAAGATCAAAGTGTAGTATCTGTTCTTATCAGCTTAATATCTGATACGGTCCTCATTGAGGGCCCAGAATATTAAACTGATTTTTGGAACCAGATGGGGTGCTCGGAGCTTGCTCCACCCCTGTCACGGGTTGGCCTGGTATTGCAGTACTTCCAGGATCGGCCCTCTCCTTCGGGAGAAATATATAAAAAAAAGCAGAATTGTCTAAATGAAAATCTTGTTTTTCCATGAATTTCACACCAGGACTATGGTAGAAATAATGCAAAAAACTATAAAAATTCTAAAGATTTTCACATCTTCCGTGTGGTAGAAAAATTTATAGTTTATCTACAGAATTTTTTTTCATTACTATTATACAGACACGTCAATATACCAATCATTCATTCACTGTGCTTTCGAGTTTCGATGATCGAAAATCTCATCAGCACATTGAACAATCAAACGGAGACTGCTAACTGGAATCAGAAGTGAGAACATTGAACTAAATATACTCACTTACTATGTGATTATAAAACTTGTCAAAAAATTAAATTTTATCATGTGACTAGCGACTAGTTTAAGCTCACCAAATGCGCAAGCCCTCGCATGGCCAGATAATTCAGATAATTTGGGTGCTCTTCGCCGGATTCTCCAGTCTAAAAATATAATCAAACATCACACCACACTGGTCATCCTCTCTGAATGCAGTTAGGCTGATAATTTGATCTTTAGCTCAGTTATTGCTATCACTTGTAAACGACAAGTGCCAGCGCTTTATGCAATTGTGTTTGCGCACACTTACATCAACAGTCAATTGTTGACTGTTTTAAGGGTTTTAATCTCCCCATACATTTGGCATTATTCCAATGAGTTTCTTGATAAATTATCTGAGCACATTGGTCCTTTGAATTCTCAGAACTTTTTTTATCAGTGGAAATATCAGCAAATATCATTAAATAAATGTATAAATAAATGTTGGATTTATTTTGGCTTTTTTTTACGTACTGTCTATTTCCCCGAACGGCTCGTAGCTAAATTTCTATTTCCAGTCCACTTTACCTAGTAAGGTGAGGTCAGCCCGCCGCAGGCGTTAGGCTAAGTCATGAGAATGGTGAACTGGAATTTGAAATTCGTTCGGGGAAATAGCCTTGGCGTTTTTTTATACTGCATTTGACACTATGGCTGCCGATATGTTGAATGTTTGTAAGTATTCTTGCATACTTTTAAATTTCTTTTTAAATTAATTTTTTGTTTTTAAAGTTTTTCTTTTTCTTTAATTCTTTATTTCAGTAATCGTCATTTGCTGCGTACCAGCCTGGACAGTGTCCCAATGGACACTACTCGAAATGCGAGAAATGTCGGTCTGGATTCGAGGCACTGGGCGATTCTTGTTACTACTTTTCAACAAAGAGTGGAACTTATCTTGACGGATATGAATATTGTAAAGCGAGGGATTCAGAGCTAATAAGCATTGAGACAAAAGCCGAATCAGATATCATCAATCGCTTTATTGCCGACTGTCACGACCCTAGCGGTAATAACCAACACTTTGTAATTTTTTTTTGCAGGAGAGTAAAAATAATATATTGTTTTTTAATTTCCAATATTTTTTTTAGTGCCAGACAATTTTTGGACTGATTTTAACAGAAATAGACAGTTTTATTGGATGGGCACAGCAAAGAGTTTTAGTCATACAAATTGGTGTAGTAGTGAACCAAGTGGCCCTACTTATGAATTTTCTGTTCACATTGTTAATAATAACGGTGAGCATTGTTGGAATGATATTCCCTGTTCCATAAACCAGTCAAACATTAATCGTCTAGAAGCAATTCGATTTATTTGTGAATATAATTGATTTGTTACGGCAATTTGTAAACCAGAAATAATTAATAAATAAAAACAGACAGTTTGCGATTTCTCGTACGAGACTGAAAACGAGATTTAAAAAAACGAAATTTTTAAAAAAATCTCGTTTTTTAAAATCTCGTTAATAAAATGTCGTATCGGTGTTTGCGGTTGGTCACGAAACACATTACATACGACATTTAAATCGGCAGCAGCAATTTTTAGGAAAACAAGACACCTTACACAAATTAAGGCTAAGTATTGGGCTTGTGGTTTGTGCAAGGTGTTTGACTGATTAAAAAACTAACCTAAGATAGTGTAATCGACATAACTTTGCCAAAATTACAGCCGAAGCAGAGGGAAAATGGCGGCAGAATTTCATGACAATTGTTGTGATTGTAGGCAGTGCGCATGCGCAAGTGAAGTCGTATACACGACACTTTGAAACGAGATTTTTCAAAAATCTCGTCCGAGAGTGTTGGAACGAAAAATGAAATCACTCGATTTTTAATAAAATCTCGTAATAATACAAGTCTCGTAATAATAAAAATTTCGTACGAGAAATCGCAAACTGTCTAATATATAATTATTGATGTGACTTATTTGTTAAAATTTTAATATTTAAATAGAAATTAAAAATCAAAACAGTAAAATAATTTTAAACAGGATTATTTTTTAAATTGGCAAAATGCTACCCTACTTATGACGCCTAGTTCAGCGCCCTTCAAATGACGATTGTGTTTACTCAAATAAAATAAGTTATCAGAGATATCATACGGTAGCTTGAAATTGTGAAAATAGAAAATAAAGGATTATCCTCTAAAGGGTTATCAAATATGGCCGCATTTTAGTGCCGCAGAAACGTCTGCAATACGCAATTTCGCTAAAATATTTCGAAATATTAAAAAATTGTGCTAATAAATATTGTTATGATTTGAGAATCATAGCTCACTGCTTATTACACTTAGTAGCACATACTTCACATGGTCTAGGCACACCATATCTCGGTTAGATTTTGTGTGTGTTTTCGCTCTCTTCGAAGGTCACTGTCACGTGACAGCGCCCTCGGAGAAAGGATCGTCACAAAGCTACCTGGAACTCTAATAGAATCTGAGACTGATTGTTATATATTCACCTCTTCTCCACCTTATTCACAGCTTGACATCAAGCGGTCAAGATGGTGAAATATTAACAGTAAAATGTCAACATATCAATGTCCAATAGTAAATTATTCTTGAAAAGTCAGATCGATGCCTAAGAAACTATTTGTTTAAAGGGTTTACAACATCAAAAATATTATGACTGAATAATGTTTGCCATTTCTTAAAATGGCCGAAATGATTTTTATTTATTTTTTAAAGTTATCGGAACACCTTTAAAAAATCATTTTATATCCCAAACAACCCATTTGAGCTTGGTGAGAGGCATTGTTGGCCGCTGCTGGGAGAGCGCTGTTTCTGACGTCACAGCTAGTATTCCCCATGTTAAATGAATGGGGTATACATCACAACTGGTAACAATCGCACACTTTTATCTCTCACTTTTTCATATTGTTGTCTGCTCATTTTCACAACTTCAGCATTGGGTTTAAACCGTTTAATATAAAAAAACTCTGAAAAATTATTTAAGGGTTTTAGAGGATGCTTGATCCAATGGACCAATAAAAACTGTGAGGTCGTAAACCCTTTAAGAGATAAACCAAACAAAACCAGGATATTGTGTTGTACAAAAATAACTTGGACATCACAAATACCTAGATAAAACGAGGTCCAAAACATTTGACACATTTACATCAATTGTTTTGGACCTCATTTTATCTGCTACCGCTACTGTAAGAGTTTTAAAAACAGTTTTAGAAACAGTTTTAACAGTTTTAAGAATAAAAATAACGAAAAGAGGAGGCAAGAAGTAAAAAAAACAAAACAAATTCAATGAACTATTCATTAGTATGGATTCATAGGTGGCTATACAGGTTTGTCCAATGCAAATTGAGGGCCCATGCATCAAAGAACCAGAAATTTAAATGTAAGGCCTTATTGTGTAAGGCCCTAATTGTATGAGCCCTACTTCCCCGAATTTGTCTAAACAACATTCAGGAAATATTTTTTATAAACATCTGAAATGTTGATTCAATATAAGAATGTTTTTTTTTGATCAACATTTTTCAACATTCAAACATAACATTAAACATTGATTTTTACATTAACGAATGTTGCATATCAACAACCGACATTTCCACCGTTTGATTGTTGTATCAAAATGTTGATACAACATCTAATGAACATTCATTCCACTGTTTGATTGTTTAAAAAAAAATTAGCAACACCGTGTTTTCATCCAATTCCTTTAATTAAATGGTCATCTATTATCAGAAATATGTACATTTATTATGCAAATTATCTCGAAACAATATTGTGTACAATTAAATGTAAAAAAAAGTATAAATAAGAAACAACACGAACACATTGAAATAAAGTTGGAAAATCAACGGCTTTAATGTTCTCATAACATCCATACTTGGTGAAAAACAAACAGCCTAGACTCCATTGGAGCCCGGACGTGAACCCAGATCCCCCAATTGCCGGTTGGGTGCTTTACCATTAAGCTACCTGGGACTCCAACAGAATTAGAGACTGAATATTACTTCACCACTCCACTTCCTTCACCACTTGATGTCATTTATTAGACGACAGACATCACTTCGTTGCCATGGACAATAAATCACAATGGCAAGTAACCCCCAGCGGGGAAACTTAAAACTACCGCATATTATCTCAGCCTCAGGTGATGTATATAAATAAAAAACAACACGAGAACACATTGAAATAAGAAAAAAAAGTTCAGACCAAAAACTGAAATTTTATACAGTAATAAAAAGTATATATAAAAAAGAAGTTACTCTGAGCCAGACATCCATAACTTAGAGAAAAATACAAAATTATTTTGCAAATTATTTACAAATTAACTTGATTCTATCCTTGATACATCTCTTCAATCCAAAGTTATGAGCAAAAAAAAAACTTTGATGAAAAATTTGCCCTTCTTACTCAAGAACTACAGTTGTTTATTCACGATCAAATGTTGATTACATCAATATCTTGAAGTGAAACTTGATTCTACCCTTGGTACATCTCTTCAATCCAAAGTTATGAGCAAAAAAATTGATTTTGATGAAAAATTTGTCCCATTTTTGCTTTTTACTCCAAGAGAAAGTTGTGTATTCAAGATCAAATCTAGGGTAGGTTCACACTAGACGTAAAGTAACGTAACGCAAGGAATTAGCAGCTTGTGATTGCATGGTTGAAGGCTTGCGTTTAACCAATCACAAGCTGCTAATTCTTTGCGTTGCGTTACTTTACGACGTCTAGTGTGAACCTACTTTTACAGTTATTTTGCATTACAAGTAAGTTACATTATGTTAAAATACCAATCTTTGTTCTTCCATTTTAGGAATATGAAAAACAAGAGGCTTAAGTGAATTTGAAAAAGGAAAAATTTAGGGTTTGTGACTGGGGCGGTGTGCACAGTCCCTACTTGGGGGAATAAGGGGACTGCACTGGACGCCTTCGTCATGTGAAGTAGCAGAGACGACGCTGAATTTAGGTGTTTGGCCTTTATTAGTGTGTCTAGGGGTCAGCGCCAGCCTCCACCTGCTACTCATATGTCTGTACCATCGGTATGTGCTAATCAAACCCGACCCGCGGGCCATGGCGGTTGAACCAAGGACCGCGTGGTCGAAATAACTAATACCATGCTGCAACCCATTGTCATGGACTTGCAGCCACTGTTCTCGCTCAAGGAGGCGGGACCCAGAGAACTGGGTGCCCGGGCTTCATAGCAGAAACCAGGGAGTCGGCAGAGCTTGGCCGATGCATGTCTGCACCGGTTGCTGGCTCTTGAACAACTGCTGTCCCTGGATCTGCTCTGCCTCTACCTGCTTTCCCTCACTTCCTGTCTTGACCGGAAGTGGTCATGTCCGACCAGACCACTAGGGGGACATGACGCGGGCCGTTGCCGTGCGCCTGGGTCGTGACACGGTCACAGGTTTATACGGACAGAAAGTCCCTTTAACCGAAATAGCAATGCAATTAAGCAGAACTATTTCAAGCTAGATTGGTATTTTAGCATAATGTAACATAATGTAACATAATGTAATGTGACAGACCCATTTGCAGTTTGCTAGAAATCATCAGACTTGGGAACAGAACCATCTTTTCAGATGAAAAGAAATTTAGCTTAGATGAACTGGATGGCAACCGGTTCCATTGGCACAATTTAAAAAAGGAATCAAAACTTCATTCTAAAAGAGAGTTGGAAGTGCTGGAGGTGTCATGATTGTGTGCATTTAGTTATGATGAAATGTTGATTGGCAAGCTAATAAATGTTTACTCATTGCTTAATTTCTGCTAATTTTCAAATTGTTTAGAAATTTGTATCATCACAAAAGCAGCTTAGCTGCCGAGGCCACCAAGTAAACCGGCCGTCAAAGCGGGCAGATCGACAACGCAACGGCCAAGTAAAAACAAATCCCAGCGAAAACCTCACACTTCATTTTACTTGGCCCTTTCCTGCGTGTTGGACACGGTTGTGTTCGATGCAATCGTTGTATTCCGTGTTTGTTGTGCGATACTTGCATGTCTGTTTAGGATTGCGTGATGTGTGTAATTAGTTTTGTTAAATTTTTGCTGTTGTGGTTTTGTTTAGGAATGAGGGTTTTTGTTTTTGGTGTTTGCTGGGGTTGTTGTTGGTGTTGTGGCGGTGGGTTTGTGATAGTGTATTGGTTGGTTGTGTGGGTGAGCATGCGTGGGTATGTGTTGTCGCTGGGGGTTGCAGTTTTGTTTTCGTCTTCAGGACGTTTGTTGCTGTTAGTGTGGTTTACTGTAATTTTCATTGGGTTTATAGATGTCATTGGTGCATGTCACGTGTAGTTGGTGTTGGTGGATGGGATGAATTTGGGTGGTTTGGCTTGAGCAGTCGTGTAATTTGGGGCAGTGGTTGTGTGTTGTGTTGGTTTTTTAATGTTTTTTTTTATGTTTGTTTGGTCTTTTGGTTATGGCTTTTATTTTTGTTTGTTTTGGTGTGGATTTGGTTTGTTTGTATTGTCGACGTGCGTCTGGGTTTGCTTGGGCTTGTGTTTTTCGGGTGTCTGGTGTCGATGTCGCTTTCGGAAAAGGCCAAGTAAAGTGAAGTGTGTGGTTTTCGCCGGGATTTGTTTTTACTTGGCCGTTGCGTTGTCGATCTGCCCGCTTTGACGGCCGGTTTACTTGACGGCCTCGGCAGCTGAGCTGCTTTTGTGATGATTTGTTTGCTTTTTGTTTTTTAGCATTGTTGCAAAGAGGGACGTAATGTTTTTTAAATTTGAATGTAAGTGTTTAATGTTATGCAACGTTTTTATGTATTGCAAGCGCACAGTTTTGAACCACGTTTTAAGTATTCAAGTGGATGCAATGTGCACACTTGAAAATAATAAAACTACTGGTATGGAAAACATATTAGACCATATTTTTTCATTGAAAATTTGTCACAATCATTAATGCCTATTAATTGTCAGTCATCTTGTGATCAGGGAATAAAGGTGGTCAGATTTTACATAAAAATGACATAAAAATGCAGGGCGTATCAGGATACACACAACTGAGAAAACTTTTAATCTGTCCTTTTTTGAATGATACTGAGTTACCATCTGATCAATTGAGACGTCCAACCAACTAAGGTAACCGTTTGAACTCTGTAGTTTAAATGTAGTCATGAACAGATGTCCTAATGAGTTGGTTCACGTTATTTATTACCGATGTCGCCAGGAGAAATTGATACGGCAGATATTCCATTCTTAAGGCATTGTGTAACTGCTTAAGAAAATACAATGGATTTTAATTCCCCGTTTGTCCTATATGAATGTCCATTAATTTTGTGCAGCAGCAAACATTGCGTCATTATTAACATCTAGTTTCAGTTTAAAACGATCACTATTTAGTAACATAAAGAGATGTTATATTACTTGACAGCATACATTTCTTCTGGTACTATAATCGATTCGCGATATAATAATGCTTTGGTGGACCATTTCATCGCAGTTATGTGTGCTTTTCGTCCACCTCTCAACAAAAAACGTCCATTTCGGCTGTAATCGGTGGAGAAAGGTCCATATTTAACATCTGTGATGTCAAAATACCAAAAAATGGCACTAAAATGAATAAAATAATAAATACTTTTTTTGGATATTACTTTTGTTGCACTTGTAATGTCAACAGATTCTGGTATTTTACTTTGCGTCAAACCAAAGTGTCTTCACCTTCATGTGCTTCAATATACTGTATTTTGTCGATTAAGGGCCGCCCTCGAATTACGGACGCGCTCCTCAGCTGTAATTCAAAATAAACGCCGCACTCGAATTACGGCCACGGCGGTTATTTGAAGTGTTTACAGTTTAATTAAATCGTTTTGTCGTATATTGCGTTGCATGTACGCAACTTATTCAGTTGTAAAACATGTGTTCAAACGCTTTTAATACGTTTTTAATA
Organism: Strigamia maritima; assembly: GCA_000239455.1. Classification (NCBI taxonomy): domain Eukaryota; kingdom Metazoa; phylum Arthropoda; class Chilopoda; order Geophilomorpha; family Linotaeniidae; genus Strigamia; species Strigamia maritima. The sequence goes on along the minus strand of JH431604.1, from coordinate 104,827 downwards.
TGTTTGCGCGTATTAAATAAACACACGTTTTACAACTTAAAAAGTTGCGCAACTTACGACAAAACGATTTAAACGCCGCCCTCGAATTACGGCCGCACCCCTCAGCCGCAATTTGTAATAAAGGCCGGCCCTTAATCGACAAAATACGGTATCTTGATAAAAATTGTAAATATTAAACAGCAAAAAATCCTCACAGGCAAATACTTTTGCAGTCTTATTTTGTTTTCTTATTGCTATGGCAGAGAGCAATGTTTAAACCCAATTGTTGTCAACCACCAAAGACATCTGTTGCACTTACTGGCAGTTATTACAACAATAACCACTAAAATGTAACAGTGTTTGCAACAAATAAGGAACAAATTTTATATTGTCTCACAATGACTCCATTGTAGCAACACGAGATATTAAATTCATTTCCTAAATAACGAAAAAGAAATGAAGAAAACAAAGTGGTAGCCGACACCCTACACATCCATAAGCACCGTGGCACTTCACAATTTCCAAATCCGTTCAGTAGTAGCCGAGATCTCGCAAACCACAGCCTAAGCTTAGCTCATGTCAGTATAGTAGTCAATTAGCCAAGTTTACTTGGCTGATGATTAACGTCATCTATTGATTTTTTGAATTTTTTATTCTGAATTTGTATTTTAAATTATTGAAATTCCATTTATTAGATCTGAAACAACTTTTTATTAAACTGAATAAAGATTTTTTCTAACTGAATGAAATTTTTTTTCACCTGAAAAGATATTTTATTTTCTGAAAGAGTATTTTATTTTATTCAACTGAATGTACATTTTAGCAGTCTCAAAGCGAATTTTAGGAACCTGAAAAAGCTGTAATAGGGCAAATGCTTATTATAATTATAGCAATTGACAAAAGCTGTATTTCATCTTGGCTTAAGCGATTGCTGCCACCCAGCGACAACTTCTACAATCACTACCAAATCCTTTTTCCTGGATTAATTGCCATAGGCAAGATACTGTATGACGACAAAATACTTGCACCTAAATTCCGGATCCAAATCCAGATTAATTACGCAAACATAAAAAAGAAAACCATCCGCTACAAAAAAAACTAAAAAATAACAATTCATCCTCAATTCCTTCAATGAAAACAACAATCCAACATCACCAATAACAAAACAAAATCCAAATTCCAATTTTCTTCAATTCTACGTCAAAAAAACCCCATTGTTATTATAGAACTATTTTCTATCAAAAACAATCGACAGAGATCTCTCCGCGCCAGACCGTAATGGCCACTTCCCCCGATTTACGTGGTGCAGCCTGTAGGCTCGTTGCATCTCTTTTCCTTAGACGTAAGTACAATATAATTTTTAATTCCTTATTAAACCGCGCAGGATGGAAGCAAACTGTATCCATTTACCCAAATGGAGGTATAGAAATGAGTAAAATCGTTCGGATCTGAATAAATCTGAATTTATCCAAGTCGTGACGCGAGTTGTCAAATGGGAAAATAAGTTTTCAATCGGCGCGCGAATTTTTAGTTATCTATTTCATCATTTTACATCATGTTTTTCATTGTAGAGGATTTTTATGGCAACAAGTAGGAAAACTGGAGGACTCAAAGCGAAGATTAAAGTAAGTATTTATTTTTTTTTTTTTTTGGATTTTTTTATTTTTTATTTAGTAAAAAAAAAAAAAAAAAAAAATGTTGTAAAATGTGTGAATGATTTTTTTTTAATGTTTTGGTTCTTTTTACACATTAAATTGTAAATTTGATTAGGATAATGTGTAAAAGTATGATTGATATTGATTATTTGTTGATTTTTTCTGTTGAATTTTTCCTCCCAAATCACTCTGGTACAAAATGCTGTATGAAAGTATTAAGGATTTTTACAAATTTGATAAATTTACAATTTTTTTAGACACATTAAGTTGTAAATTTGATTAAGATAATGTGTAAAAAATATGATTTAATTTGGTTATTTGTTGATTTTCTGTGGAATTGTTCTTTCCAAATCACTCTGGTACCAAAGAGTTATTAAAATGCTCTATGAAAGTATTAGGGATTTTTACAATTTTTACAAATTTACAATTTTTTTAGACACATTAAATTATAAATTTGGTGAAGATAATGTGTAAAAATATGAGTTATTTGTTGATTTTCTGTTGAATTTTTCCTCCCCAATCATTCTAGTACCAATGAAAACAAAATGCTGTATTAAAAAAAAATCAGGAAATTTTAACAAATTTACAATTTTTAGACACATAAAATTGTAAATTTGATTATATTTGCCCATAAATGATTATTTTAGGTCTAAAATTATTATTTATTTTAATTATTTATTTATTGATATTCCTATTACCAATGTGATACACTACCATAATTTTTGTCTAAAAAAAAAAAAATCAAATCATATGTAGCTCTTTAAACATTTCAATACCAAAAACCAGAATCAAATTATCAATGTAATTCGCCTCTCATTGGTCGAAATTTAACAATGAAACCCATTGTTAAAATCGCTCTGCTTGCTCTGATTTATTGATTTTAAAAATTATTCCTAAGTCATTCTCCAAAGAAGGGCAGTGCTTTCCGAAATCAGGGTCCTTAAATTTCAGTAAATTGGTTTCGGCTTTCTAAAAACCTCATTTCAATATGTACCGTATCAGTATATAAAACTTGCTAATTCAATGGCATTTCTCGATAGGCCAATTAGACGATCAATATAAATTTTATCGTTGGCGGCACCGAGTATAAAATTACAGAAATCCGAGTATAAAATTACAGAAATCCGTACGAATTTACAAAGTCCACCACAAGAATTTATGATATATCATCCGGGTTGTTCGAAAGCCAATTTTGACCTTGGGAATGATCCAGACTTGTGATTGGTTGATTCTGGTCACACGACAATTGCTAATCCATTACTTTCTATTATATTATGAGTCATCACATTTGGTTTCATCCACACTATACAACCTTTGAAAATCGTTAACTACATCAATAATTCGCAATTTCAACCCAACCAATCCCACACCTCGTATTATTGATTCAATAATCTATTCTTTGTCCTGATAGGCTACCATTTTCCAACTGGATATATATCCTGATTTAGACATTAAAACCAGTTTGAACCGATTTCACCATGGTTTCACCCATTGGAAGGGGGTTGCCAAGGCAACAAACCTTCCCACCATGTCACATGACATTTGTCCTTATAAAACCAAGCAGGCAGCAACATTCCATAGATCTTATATTGTTGACCTAGTTTTCAGAATAGCATGACAGCACTAGCCAACTTCACCTTATTCCAAGGTCAGATACTAATGCAGCTGTTTAAATTTATGTATTTGGAGTGAATATATCAAGTGTGTTTTATTGTATCCAGACGGGGGGGGGGCAGCAGCCAATCACAAGCTGGTGATATTGGGAATGAAACAAATAGTGATAAGAGTGCTAACTTGTTTTTTTTCCTGATTTTTTAATTTCTGGGAAAATTGTTTGTCATTTTTCCAAGAACTGGATTGCATCAAGTAATTTGTGGTGTGATTGGCTGGAATGGCTCTGGGTATGTAAGATAGACCAATGAAATGGCTTGAAAACTCTTTTTGTGAAAATAGTACTTGGGGTACTTCCATGTTGAGGTTTCCTGGGGGTGTAGGGAAGGAGGGGAGATTGTGAAGGGGGAAAACAAGTGTGGTAATTATTTCTGCGGATGTTTTATAATGGCTGTTGCTCATTCTTTTTGACAGGAAAAAGAATATTTTTTCTGGGTTTTTTTTTTTTTTTTATGTTTTAGGTTTTATTATATTATGAGAAGGGTTTTTATTTTTTTGTTTTATAGATATTGATTTTTGTAGAATTTGAGATTTGTAAATCCGTTAAAATTCAAACAACATTAGAGTAATCATGCTGGACATATAGGGTTATAAGACTTTGGGAATGATTTACTTGGTTGCTGAAAGAAGTTGAAGTGGGTCCTCGGGGCAAAACTGCACTAAGGGGTAATCTTATATAGGAAATAAAATTTATTTAAAAAAATTCAAACTACAAATTTTTTTGAAATTTTGTAGTAATTTTTCAAATCTACTGTAGAAGAGCCAAAATGAATAAAATGTACTGCCTAACCAGTAGAAATTTATCAAATTCAGTACAAACAAAGCCAGTAGAAATTTATCAAATGCAGTACAAAACCAGTAGAAATTTATCAAATGCAGTACAAAACCAGTAGAAATTTATCAAATTCAGTACAAAACCAGTAGAAATTTATCAAATTCAGTACAAAACCAGTAGAAATTTATCAAATTCAGTACAAAACCAGTAGAAATTTTATCAAATTCAGTACAAAACCAGTAGAAATTTATCAAATTCAGTACAAAACCAGTAGAAATTTATCAAATTCAGTACAAACCAGTAGAATTTATCAAATTCAGTACAAACCAGTAGAAATTTATCAAATTCAGTACAAACCAGTAGAAATTTATCAAATTCAGTACAAAACCAGTAGAAATTTATCAAATTCAGTACAAAACCAGTAGAAATTTATCAAATTCAGTACAAAACCAGTAGAAATTTATCAAATTCAGTACAAAACCAGTAGAAATTTATCAAATTCAGTACAAAACCAGTAGAAATTTATCAAATTCAGTACAAAATCCAGTGCAAGAACAGTATAAATTCATCAAAACCAGTATAAATTCATCAAAACCAGTACAAATTTATCAAAACTAGTACAAATTTATCAAAACCAGTACAAATTTATCAAAACCAGTACAAATTTATCAAAACCAGTACAATTTATCAAAACCAGTAGAAATTTATCAAATTCAGTACAAAACCAGTAGAAATTTATCAAATTCAGTACAAAACCAGTAGAAATTTATCAAATTCAGTACAAAACCAGTAGAAATTTATCAAATTCAGTACAAAATCCAGTGCAAGAACAGTATAAATTTATCAAAACCAGTACAAATTTATCAAAACCAGTACAAATTTATCAAAACCAATACAAATTTATCAAAACCAGTACAAATTTATCAAAACCAATACAAATTTATCAAAACCAGTACAAATTTTTTCAAAACCAGTACAAATTTATCAAAACCAGTACAAATTTATCAAAACCAGTACAAATTTATCAAAACCAATACAAATTTATCAAAACCAGTACAAATTTATCAAAACCAGTACAAATTTATCAAAACCAGTACAAATTGATTAAAACCAGTAGAAATTCATCAAAACCAGTACAAATTCATCAAAACCAGTACAAATTCATCAAAACCAGTACAAATTTATCAAAACCAGTATAAATTTATCAAAACAGTAAAAATTTATCAAAACCAGTAAAAATTTATCAAAACCAGTACAAATTGATTAAAACCAGTAAAAATTCCTCAAAACCAGTACAAAACCAAGGCAAATGCGTACAAACTTAGAAATTCATTACAAACCAGTACAATTTATATAAAATACAATAAATATCTATCCCATATACTATAATTGTTGCAATAAAACCAGTACAATGTTTGTAATCAAATCTAGTAAATTATTCTCACTAAATTTACTACGGTAACCTAAATTTTCTACAAAATCAATTCACATCAAATCAAATTCAACAAATAAACTTGGTGTTTAAGATTATAACTTTTATTAATTTAAATCAATGCATCCCTCATTTTGTACAGAATCCTAATATTATATATATACTGACAAGATTATATTGCACAGGAAATAAAGGCAGTGCCGCCTAAAAAGAGACCACCAGGACGACCACTACTCTGTTCAAAACCCGTACGAGATCCTCGATTAAACTTAATTCCCCCAGTAAGGTTTTATTTTTTTTTAATGGATTTACGACATCACAGTTTTTATTGGTTCATTGCATCAAGCATCGTTTAAAATAATTTTTCAGAGATTTTTTGAAAAATATTTTCGGGTTTAAACCAAATGCTGAAGTTGTGAAAACAAGCAGACGACAATATGAAAAAGTGAGAGATAAAAGCGAGACCAAATTGAGAATTTGCGCGATTGTTACCAGTTGTGATGTATACCCCATTTATTTAACATGGGGAATACTAGCTGTGACGTCAGAAACAGTGCCCTGCCAGCATTAGCCAACAATGTCTCTCACTAAGCTCAAATGAGTTGTTTGGGATGCAAAATTATTTTTAAGGTGTTTCTGATAACTTAAAAAAAATAAATAAAAATCATTTCAGTCATTTTAAGAAATGGCAAACATTATTCAGTCATAATATTTATGATGTCATAAACCTTTTAAATAATAATCCTTTAAATAATAATTTTCGCAAGCTTTATTTTATTTCAAAGTAACGGGACGTATTAAAAATTAGAAATTTTTTGAAAGTCAAGGCTATTTTATGTTGACTAAAATGGCTCAAAATATCGATTAAAAAATTGATTAAAAATATCGATACTCAGTTCCTGTATAAAAATCAATCTTTTTGCAACGTTGTGCCGAAAGTCGAACATTCCCAAACGGTTTTAAAATTATGAGCATTTGATGAGTTTTAATGTAAATGGCCAGTTTTTAGCTTTTGTTACGTGCTTTACAGTTTAACCTCGTTATAACAAAGTTATTTACAATATTATCCCACTTGTAACGAACTAAACTCTTATCATTTCGTGTGCGGAACTCCCATTGGTTATTGACCTATGCATTGTACTGAAAGTATATATTGTGATATCTTATTTTAATCCTCTAGTTGAGCTGAGTCGAAAAATCATTGCTTTGTAGTCCAAAAATGAGCATGCCATTGTTAACAAATGCAAATGCTTGTAAAATATTTCTAAAAATTTATTTACATTTGGGTTTTTGTATTGTTGCGCACATTTTTTGGTTACGAAACAATTATTTTTTGATTCGGCTCGACTAGAGGATTAAAATAAAATACCACAATATATACTTTCAGTACAATATAGGTCATTAACCAATGGGAGTTTCGCGCACGAAATAATAAATAGAGTATAGTTACAAATCATCAAATGGGTCAAATGTTTGTATATGCTAAATTCCTTTGGAAACAGTTTTGAGTATTTTTTTTAGTGTTTTGTTATAGTGAGGTTGGACTGTAGAAATTGAGCAATTCTGTTGGCATTTGGTTGAGGTTTTAATGTAAAAGTACAGAAATGGTTATTGATTTTCCTTAGTAAAGCAACAGTATTCAGTAAGCTTTCTCCCTTCATTATAAGAACTATTTTGATGTTTGACTTCAAAATTAATAATGCATAATAATTTGTGAAAAATTGTTTATTTTTATCATAATGGACTTCAGGAGCACAATAATGAACTGTATTTAAAAAAAAATATCTTGATGCCATAATGTTTCTATAGTCTGTCCACAAAACTTTGTAGTCTATACAACCTTACATTCAGCGAATTTGAGGAACGAAATAGTTCGTGACCGATCCTATCTAACAATGGGAACGGACATTGTTGTCACCATTTTGTGGATGCTATTTTGATGTTGTCGTATACACGTTGGGCCATTTGATGATGAGATCATGTGACATTTGCTTTGGAAAACATTGTTGCGTGCAAAGATACTAGCCAATCTGATATGGATTATAGAGTTATGCGGACAGATTATAGATGCATTTTTCAGTATAAAGGCTCATTTACAATGGACGCAAGCGCGTTTACAATGAGCCAAAATTTTGCATGCAAACGATGCATGCAACCGACATGCGTACAGTTTGAAGCATAGCTTTTGCACGCAAACTATGCATGTCGGTTGCATGCGTAGTTTGCATGCAAAAGCTATACTTCAATCTTATGATTTCTCCCAGCCAATCACAGCCTTCGAATCACTTGTTGAGCCATTTTGCATCAGTAGGTGGGACGTCATTTTACTTCCTAGTGACTGAGCATACTCAGTGGACTTAAAATGTGATTAAGTTCAGAACTGTTTACAATGATGTAAACAACTTTCGTACAAAATAAACAAACGAGCCAATTGTTGCAAGCAACAATTGACTCATTGCATTGTGAACCAGGCTTAAGAATCAATCTTTTTAGATAAAATTCTGATTAAATGGCTTTTTGGTACAAATTGATTTCTTTAGCCAAAATAGTCAATAAGACATGAGCAAAAAACTTATTTTGACAAAACACAGAGAGTCTATCCTTTATGGTGTTTGGTCAAAATTGAGACGAGAAACGAGAAAATGATGCTGGTGCTGTCCGAAATGATGCATCTTCCAAGATATCAGCCTAAACACATTTTTGAAAAATTTGTTTCATTTTTGCTTTCCAATTGATCAAGAACTACACAAGAGAAAGTTTATTCAAGATCAAAATGTTGAATGCATGAACACCTTGAAGTGAAACTTGATTCTAGCTTGAGATATCTCTTCAATCCAATGTTATATGAGCAAAAAACTGATTTTGACAAAACTTGCTAAAACTTGCTAAAATTTAAAATCTGGAATTAAGGACAAACTAGGTCAGTTTAGCAAGAAAATGACGCTGGTGCTGTCAGATGATGATTTCTTACGATTTCCAAGATATTGGCCTAAATACATTTTTTGAAATATTTGCCTCATTTTTGCTTTCCAATTGATCAAGAACTACACCAGACAAAATATTGATTGCATCAATACCTTGACGTGAAACTTGATTCTACACTTGGTACATCTCGTCAATCCAAACTTATGAACTAAAAACTGATTTTGATGAAAAATTTGTCCTATTTTTGCTTTTTACTCAAGAACTACACAAGAGAAAGTTGTTTATTCAAGATTAAAATGTTGATGGCATCAATACCTTGAGGTGAAACTTGATTCTATCCTTGGTACATCTCTTCAAACTAAAGTTATGAGCAAAAAAATGATTCTGATGAAAAATTTGCTTCTTTTTTGCTTTTCACTGCAAGAGAAAGTTCTTTATTCAGATCAAATGTTGATTACATCAATATCTTGAAGTAAAACTTGATTCTTGAAAATGGCGACAACGATCCAAATTGTTTGGAGATGCCATTTCATCCGATTTTGTCTGTTAATGGGATCTGTCACGAACTATGTTGTGCTCGAGTTCCAGCTTTTTAAAATCTATACATCTGGATTTTAGCAGTTTTTTGTCTATTTATTAGCAGCAGTTCTTTATAGCAGTGTTATATTTAGAACTGTCAATTTCGTAAAAATGGTCACCTTGATTTCTAGGCTCACCCAAACATCTATTAAATGGAACCACTAGGCGGGTTCGAAAAGTCATTTAAACGAGTGTAACCACGTTTACACTCGTTTAAATTTTAATTTGCACGTTGTTTACACGTAAACGTCATGTAAACGTCGTTCAACCGTGTTAAACAGAAACGACCTATTTTCTTCGTGCAAATGCACGTGCAACAGAATTTGACGTTTAAAGTGTTGTATTTGCCGCCATCTTGAATCCTCGCTTCGAATGTAAGTAGTAACAATGTGAATGATTCTCAAAACTATTGTTACTATTTGTTACTAATTGTTACTATCTAATGTTACTTTTTTTTGTAAAAGAAAAGCAAGCAAGAATAATGTGCTTGCTGAAAAACAACTGCTCCGTACAGCTTGTTTGTTTATTACGGCAGCCATATTTGTGTGAATTATGTGTAAATTCTAGTGTAAATTCCAGTGTAAATTCCAGTGTAAATGCATATGCTGCATTTTAACTCGAAAAGTCAGTCGTGCAACTTGACATTTACACTATCAGTTGCACTGGTCGTTCAGTGCAAAATCATTTTCGAACCCGCCTAGTGTTTAGGTTCTTAAAGTGTCTTAACTTAAGCTATTATAAAGTGCCTAAAACAAAATTTAGACACCTAAATTTGCAGTGTAGCAAAATATTGTTGTGGTTTAGTTTGGTTCAAAAAACATACAATTAAGTTTAAAGTGGTCACAGTTGTTACATGTGCTGAAAATTGTTGAACCTATTTGAAAATTATAATTATTGACGTAACACATATAACACACTCAAATTTGATCTTCAAGGTCATCTTCAAGATTATTGCAATAAGTTGTAGACTTGTAGAGCATGGTATGAAATTTCTGGAAGAAATTGAAAAACCATCAGCCCAAATGTAGGCAGAAAACATGCAAGAGATATGGTTTTCTCGCTACCGCCGATTTCCCCTCTATCAAACCGGAAATTGACGCACCTGACGTCATAAAAACAGATTTTCATTTTTATGACGTCAGGTGCATCAATTTCCGGTTTGATAGCAGGGAAATCGGCAAAAACGAATTACAATTGGACGCACCTAATGTTAAAAATTGTTTTCGATTTTTTCAATAATCGGATTTCGGAAATCATTTTAACAATGCTCTACAACTTTCTAATTGGAACTTAGTAGCTAAGATGCACGGTTTCCAAGGTATTATGTTGTAATTACCTTGACGATGACCTTGAAGGTTAAATTTGAAATCAGTTTTCGGTGGCCGCCACCCAACTTACTATGTACTTCCATCGGCATATTTTGGATATTTTGCATAGTAATGGCTGAGAGGGGAAACTTTTCTTTCCACCTTGTGTAAAATGACCCATAAGTGTTTTTAGGGGCCTCTAGCATTTGGGGGCTGAGTATTGTGTGGTTAATGAGCACAAAAAAATACTTTCCAGTGTTGAAACAGGATCATGGGTTTTTTTTGTTTTTAACAGGAAATGAGTCATTTTTCCTATTATATCCGGTTTTATTGCTTCATTTTTACAGTAAAATTATTCGAAAACAGCTTTGGTGATAAAACTCCCAAACAACAGTTTTGTTTAATGTATTTGATGGGGTATCAGGAAAACATGTCTTTTTTTATCTTGGTAGAACAATCCCATAGATAAAGAAGGCAGACTTTGGTCTACATTGCCATGTTAAAACCATTTGGGATTAAAATCCATAGGTACCAGAGGTTTTACTTTCCTACCCTCCATTAAGTGAACTCTCTAAAGACTGCAAAACTAATCTGATTTGATGGAGTTCTTGTGATATTTTTATCTGAAATATTTTCCTCTCTTTTGCACAGTTGGGCACATCCAATGCACCAGGAATGAACAAGAGATCATCTTACTCTTTTGCATTGAAAACACCAGGTAACTAGAAATTATATAACATTTTTTTTATTTTTTCAGATGTAAATTTGGTGATTAAATTATAAAAAAACAACTTAAACTGGTGCCAAAAATTGACAACTTTCTTCACACAGTTGTGCAAGTTTCAATGGTTTTAAGACCAGTCTGGCAGATTGCCAAATAGTTTGCTATCAAGGATTTTGTAATTTATCTTGGAATCTTTTGGCAGTTGAAACATGCAGTTAAAGTTGGGATTGAATTGCAAATATGGTGTGCCATGTAATCAGGAAATGAATGCATTGCTTAGAGTTACAACAATGCTTCTATTTATTGTTTGTTTTATTTATTGCTATTCAGAGCTTTATAAATTATTTATTTGTGTCTGAAGATATTTGTATTATCTGGTTTACAAAGCAGATGAACAAACTATTATAATAGTTAGAAAACTTACAGTAAATGCAGTAAATTTTCACAAAATGTTTGTATTGTTTAATGTCAAATACACTACGATGAAATCAGAAAAACAATACCCTAAGTCGGTATTATTCTGCAATAGCCATCATGTCGGATAAAGTGAGGTTGGGCAGACTTGAGTTCTTGCTCAAGTATATCGGAAAAACTGAGAACATGTCGGAAAAAGTAAGCATCAATACGGTATACAGTATAACGGATCCAAAAATACAAATCATGTGTTAATCAACAATGGTAGCATTGGAAAATCAGCGAATTTAAAATTCCAAGTGTTGTTTGTGGCTACCACAAATATATATCAAGTTGGACTGCTAAAATAGGTGATCAGCTAGTTTGTAGGATAGAACCAAACTCGTGCTCGATAATTTTGCAGTAGCAGTGTTTAAACGTGATAATTTGCAAAACGTTGTTGGCCAATGGCCACGTTCCTAGAGAATATTCAAAATGTTTCCTATCTTTTTTGATAAAAAGAGGTTAATATTCTGCATGATTACGTTTTATGTTACGTTGTTTTTACTGTCGGAAAATTCGGAATTTTCGCTACCCTGCCGCTCGACTTCACTTTATCCAACGCTGTCGGCCATTGTGAGGTAATACGGTACTAAATTAAAATTTACTTGGGAACATTAGAATTTTTTTTAATCATAATTAACAAACACTAAATCATCAAACAGAATTTTACTTTTATTTTTTGTAATACTTATTTCACAATTTATCTTATAACACCAAGGGTTTGTTCCAATATCCAATTTTTTGATTAATTTTGACACTTGAAACTTTTAGATATTTTGATATACACAGTGTAGTTGAATGAAATGTCAGAACTAAATGAAATGCATGTTTGGTGATTTGGTAGTTTTTTTTTTTTTTGCTAATCTTATTACCAATTTGGAGCTGCTTTTCTGTAGGTACTGCAGTAATGAATTGACTACTTATTATTGCCAATTGTTAAATGTGCACTTGTTTAATGATTTTGTACATTGCCATATCTCAAGCAAGTTCAAACTTTATTGCAGTTTCTTCGAAAATGATGCGCTGTGTTCGTTGCCGAATTGAATATCAGACGCAAAACGAATTTGAAGCCCACCTTCTTAGTCATATCTACTCTGACGAAATTCCCATCCTCCAACTTGAAGTGCTCAGCAAAAGAGAAATTCGCGACTGGACGAAAAGTCGCCAGAGGAGACGACACAGGATGTCTTCGTGGGACAGCGTGTCAGATGAAACTAAAATATACAGCATTGATAAAGCTAGAGGGGGAACAAGAATGCGGCTTAGAAGAGTTAGTGATTCCAACAGAGAAACACTTTCAATTGCAAATTGTGACTTGAACAATTCAGAATCTTTGGACAGCAGTTTATCCTCCGAAGTATCCGAAATAGACTTTGTCGAAATCGGCAATCCAACGACTGCCGATACACTGGATCCCAAATCAACAAAAACTTCCACTGAAGCAATGCTAACTCATATGGAAACAATGCAATCTGCTGTGGAAACAACACTAACTGATACGGAAACAGTGCAATCTGCTGTGGAAACAACACTAACTGATATGGAAACAGTGCAATCTGCTGTGGAAACATCACTAACTGATACCGAAACAGTGCAAAATGCTATTGATGCAATTCTGACTGCTTTAGAATCATGTCAAATGGCTTCTGAAGCCAAGGCAACCTCTTCAGAACCTAGAGTAATTGATACCGAAGCAATGGTAACAACGCCAAACTTGATGATACCATCCCAAATGCAAACAGAAACAGCACTTGCTCCGTACAATGCCACTGGCGTTGTCAGGGGAGCCAATACAAATAATTTTTCTGTTTTGCCATCTGGAAATGTCACTAGGATGCCTGATTACATGACAGGTGTTCAGCCACTTGTAGTGAAAAGTGTTTCAGTTCCATCCATACAGTTTGCCCAGAATAGCATGAACCAAATGAGTGGAGCTCTTGTTCAGCAAAACACAGTGGTGCAACAACACACAACTGTTCTTCACCAAAACATGTACATTCAACAAAATTGGATACCCACTGCTGTTAACTCTGTAATTCTTCCTATGGGTACAAACACACAAATGGTAATGCCAGTTATGCAGAACCAAACGCCGTACAGCACTCCCCAGATAGTCCAAACATCATATCCAGTCTTAACCTCAACACTCAACCAGACTATGACTCAACTTCAGCAGCAACCAGGGCCAAATTCTCAGTATTCTTTGCAGTCGGCAGCAAATTCTCACTTATCGATGCAACCGACGGCAAAGTCTCAGTTAGCAATGCATAGTGCGGCAAACTCTGAGATGGCGATGCAATCAGCAGCAAATGCAATGGTCAGCAGTATTACTAGCAGCCAGTCTTTTTCCAGGCAAAGGATGGAGGTTATGTCTGCGCAAACTGTGAAAGCAAATTTAGCTTCCGGATTCAAATGCAGCTTATGTAGCACCCAGTGGAGGACAAAAGTCGAATTAGATTTGCATACAATGTCACACAAGGGTTCACATTTGACATGTAATATATGTGGATTTGTGCTAAGTAATTACAATGCTTTCAGAGAGCACAGATTAATTCATCAATCCAGTTCCAACAACACAAGCGGAGGTTGTGTTCAACAGAATCAGCAAAAGGAAGGCCGGCTTTTACCTGCGATTTTAGGACATCCGCCTGTTATGTCTTCACAGGTCACACAGCGTGAAGTGGTTCAAATTAATGATGGTGCTGTCAATATAGCTCCAGCATTAAAGAAACCAATGAACAATCCGAATGATGCAGCCAAAGCAACTACTCCTAAAAGCGTAACATTCCGAAATGTGCAGGAAGATTTTAGTTCCTGTCTGATTAAACCCTCATCAGACACAGTGAAAACTGTCTCAATAGGATCTTCAATTTCCACAATACCGATCAGTTCAAATACAAAAAATATGGAAATAATTCCAACAAGTCAGCAAAAAAAGCCGAATTATCCACAATTTCAGCAGGCTGCATCTACTTCTCAGCGTGTACCAGTTATCCAGAATGTTTTGAGTGCTGGTATTACACCTGGAACTCAGTCATCAGGTCAAGCTAATCAAGTACAACTGTTGCCTAAATCATCAACTGAAGCACATGCAGCAGATTCAGCCATCTCTCAGATTCTGAAGAATTCGCATCTTACAGTAATGCCGATAAGTTCAAAGCCGTTGACAACGACATCTTCGACAACTTCATCCTCTACTATGGTAACCGAAGCAACTATGCGTCCTCCAAACGTTCCAACTCCATTACTACGTAATAAAGAATTGACCATCACACCTGTTGAAAATCGTCAACCGGAAGTAACATGTCTTGGCAACTTTAAAAGGTCAGATCAAGGAAATTCAAACATTAGCATAGTTCCAGTGTTGAGGGCTAATCAATCAAATAATAAGCTAACTAATATTCTGGACAATGCCTATGCTCGAAGAATCTATCCAGCTATGAATAAGGGTTTGCCACCATTAGTTCCTATTCCTCCAAGAAGCAGTAATTTAGCTACTAGTCAAAAGACACCAGGTAATCCTGCAAATTATCAAAGATTACTGAGCAATCCAGGAAATTACCAAAGGATAGCGATTAATCCAGCCAATTATCAAAAGCTTCCTAATAGTCCAGCAAATCAACAACAATTACCAAGCAATCCGTCAAGTTATCAAAAAATACCATACAATCAGGGAAATTATCAAAAGCAATCGACTAATTCAGGAACTTATCAAAAATTGCCGAGTAATTCTGGATCTTACCCTCCACAAGCAAGAATTAATAATGGTGTTTTTTCGAAAAGTGCTTTATTACCTGGGAATAGACAATTTCCACCGTATCCAATCACATCCCAGTCAACATTGACACCTGTAAACAGAATGCCCCAAAATACTCAGGTAATCTACAGTGGTGCTGGCACGGCTAGCGGACAACAAAACATGCAACTTCAACATCAGCAGCCACTACTACCAACACCAAGGCAAATACTGACCATACAAGTGCCTAGAATGCAGAACTCAAATCAGCAACCAATGACTCAGCAGCATAGCAGATTCAATACGCCCCTCCAACAACAACACCAAATTGCAAGAATGGAACAAATGAGACAGATGCAGTTTGCGGTACAACGAAATGTTCAGCAACAACAACAAAGGCAAGCTCAACAACAACAGCAGCAACAACAACAGCAACAGCAACGACAAGCTCAGCAACAACAGCAACAAAGACAAGCTCAGCAGCAACAGCAAAGACAAGCTCAGCAACAGCTCCAACAAAGGCATGCTCAGCAACAACACCAACAACAGCGACAAGCTCAACAACAACAAGAAGCTTATAGAAGCCAGTCAAATTATCAGCCATTGGCACCTAGGTACCCACAGCAGCAGTCGGTAATCAGGCCTAATCCACCACCTTATCCTCTCAATAGAGGACGACCTAGATTGTGTGAACAAACTATCAATGTTCAGCAACCTACAAATCAATCATCATGCAGATATCTTACCCCACAAAATAACTATGCTGGAGTAAATACTTCAACTCCAAGTTATTCTGCAACATCATATCAACAAGCAACCAATCGGCAGTGGCACCAACCCCAGTACTCAGCTGCCAATGTGACTGGTAATTGTATGAGACCAAAAGAAAGCAGCATGCTTATGCCACCACCATCACAACCACCACCCAGACTAAATCACAAATATCCACCAAGTACTACCACTCAAGAAAAGAATCTTTCATTACCATATATGAGTACCACACGCTCAACAACTGTGCAGGATGTGGAATCATTAACTTGTGGAATTTGTTCGAAAGATTTTGCTAATCCAGCTGAACTGTCAAGTCATTTAGTTACTCACACTAAGGACAGGGAAACTGACAACATCAGTCCTGACATAATATTTTGTTCAACAATCGCATTTTCTCCAATGCCGAACATTAAAGAAGAAAGGTTATCACCACCAGCAGATAATGAATTCCACGATGAAGCAAATGATTTTGGATTCATAATTTCTTCTGTGAGAACTGTGTCTGAAGATCAGATGGATTTGAGCGACGAATTACAGAATATAATCAGTGGAGACAATTTTGCTGCTATAGAGGAAAACATTGTGGAGTTGTTGGAAGAAGATTGCAATGTTGAAATTGCAAAAAACATTGTAAATGATATAATTGATGTGATTGAAGTTACAGATCAATTGCTGGGTTGTGAAGACATTGACTCAGATGTATTTCAAGTTGTAGAAAGTATACTGGATCTTGCAGATGAAGAGAAAATTCCTTTTGCTGAAATTTCTGGAGACAGTCTTACATTAGAAGAATTTGATGAAGTCCTTGAAGTTAAAGCTGATGATGCATCTGTTGCCAGTGAAAATGAAGACAACACAAGTTTAGTACTGTCGTTAGACGATGAAGATTTTTGCAATGAAAACGATGTTGCAATGAATGAAGAAAATCCAATTGACATTGATATGGATTGTGAATTTAAAATATCTGAAGAAAAATCTTCAACTGACACTTTCAATGTGTCTTCTATGCAATCTGGTTTGAGTTCCAGTCCAGTTCCTCTGTCATGCTACTACTGCGATTGTCCATTCGACAAACTCTCAGCAGCACTGGAACATGCGAAAGGTCATTCGCTTACTTCGGATGACTTGAATGTAGAATATCAAAGACTATGTTCGATCTACTTCTCAATGTTGAATAATAAGGAAGAAACAAAGCTTGGTTTGGAAACTAAAAAAATTGCTCCGAAACGCAAACATACGAATGCATTGGACAACTTCTGCCTTAAAAAACGAAAACGAAAAATGTCTTCGAAACTAGTTTTAGCTAAAGGTGCCAAGCAAAAATATTCCTACACCTCGCCCATACTTAGGGTTACTTGTATTTCTTGTGGAAAAAAGTTTGGACAATATAAAGTTTATCTTTCACACAAAAAGAACTGTAACCGTTTACTACCGCTCGAAAGCGCCGATTCGCCGACGTCTTTTCCGCTATCAGTTACCATTCCTTCATCACTTAGAGACTCTTCCATGGTTATTCCAGTTCTTGATTTGCAAAAAGCTGCAATTGATACACTAGCATCTTGTGGAGTTACTACATTTATTCCATTGTCATGTAATGGTTCAAATGTGTTGAAACATGGTCTGGGAATACCAGTATTAGGAGGAAGTGCTTTGGTAAACACCCAAGTTACAAATAAATTAAAGGAAATGGGAGTTGTTAATGTAGTTCCATTAGATCCAGTAACGTTTGCTAATTCACAATAAAAATAAAAATATAATCATAATTTACGTTATAATGAGACACAATTTGTTTTTGTTTTTACTGTCTACGTTTTGTAATTTAAATTTTCTAATAAACAATTTTCTAATCGTAAATTTATTACCATTTCAGAGTTTTAATTTGTGTTGATAATAAATATGATTAAAAAAGCTGAAGAAATTAAGAAGGCCCAGAGTGATTGCAATCTTCAGTTTCCTCAGAGAAATACTAAGGTGATTTGTTGGTTTTAAGTAAGAGAGACTTTGAAATGAAAAGAAAGTTTGTCCAGATGTGTTTAATTGTCAGTATTATTAGTCAATAAAATTTGTCATAATTTGAAACAGAACTTCATCAATACAGCCCAACTTTGTAATAACGAACTTTCTTAGAACAGAAATGTAAAAATTCTAGCTGTAGGTTCTTCATGCTAAACTGCTACCGTAGAACGGGAATACTTTGGCCCATTTTCGCTCTTATTTTATAAATAAAACTGAGTGTTTCACTGTACAGGCTGAGAATAACATATTAGGAACATCTTGACTCGTAGAATACAATGTTGTTATTGAAAAAAATTAAAAATTAATTCATGTCTACTTTTATTTAAAAAAATTGGTGGGCCAAAGTTACCTACTTAAATGAGGAAACTTTGTTTGCCTGTTTTTTCATTGGTTTTCACTACTGGAGTAAATATAACTCATCGTTGGACTAACATTAGTCTTTATATATGTTGTTTACAATGCTTGAGGCATTTTTTACCTAAAAAATATTCAAAAATCATTAATTTAATGGTGGACAAAGTTACCCTCCAAAACGACACAAATTGCAACTTTGTGAAATTTTTATGACTGAGTTTATATTAATTAGTATGACTAATAATCTTTAGGTTTAGTGAGAAAACATAATAGTGCATCAATTAAAAATAATAAAACCCAAAAAAACAGTCACTATTTAGGTTATCTGACACAACTTTCTCAGCTTAAAAATTTTCTTTGTGTAGGTGGCTATTTGCAATTTCCTGCAGCCCTATTATTTAGTTAAGAAATTATTTTATTCCAAAAAGTTATTCTTAAAGCATTTATTAATTCATTAAAAAAATTAGAGTTATTCACATTTTTAAAAAAAATATAACAATAAATACAAAAAAAAAATGGTGGGGCAAAGTTATCACCGCCGGATAAAGTATCCCCATTCTACGGGTGTAGTTTTGCCTTGAGAAAATTCGTTAATCCTCCATGTACCCATCCGTGTACATTTAAATCTGACTCTGCCTCTGCACATGTGCAGCACGATGTTTTCTTTGGGTTTCACTAAAATCTGGTACTAAAAGAAAATGACTGATAAGTTATGTTTTGTCATGGCCCTATCAAAGGACCATAGTTGTGCTTTTATTGAACAAAAGTAAGTACTGGAATTTAAATATAACCTTGCTCTGTTGATTGGAATGTTCTAAACTTTGTTTCCAACACATTGCGAGAAACTCCCATTGGCTGGAGCCTGTTTGCTTGCACATTAATACCAAAAACTACCATATATTGTCATTTTTATAGTCGTTTATGTTCGTTTATGTTTGTTTATGCCTTTTTATGGTTATTTTTTGAATTATTTTTTTAAGTGTATTAAACAATCACTGGAAAAAGGCTCTAGCCAATGGGAGTTTCACGCAATGTGTTGAAAACGGAGTTTATAGAATTAATTCACTTAATACTGAATACTTGAAACTGGGTACTGCTAAAACCAGAGCTACTTCCTACACCATTTTTTTGGTATAAGCATGTTGTAACAGAAACGGATCAAAATTGACGACTCACTTCACTTTACATGTTAATTTAAATTATTTATATAATTTTGTTGGTTTGGTTTTGCGAAATTAAAAGAGATGAATCAGAAAATGTCAAGTTTTTTAAACAATTTTAAATACTTGAAATTCTAATTTTACACTCTGCTGGTCACAATTGATCTCTTTGGGGTACACTGAGAGTTAACAACAGACAGGAAAACATTGAACATTTTGATACCATCCTCAGGCCGGTGTCCAGAGTTGAACCGAGGACTAATGTAGTGTGAGGTCAGTGCTCTAATCACTAGATTACCTTCTACCCCTGTTTGCTATATTGAGGTTGGACTGTAAACTAAAATTATTGGTTGGCAAGTTTTGATGTGTATGTAGAATTGTCTTAAGTAATTTTCATATAATTTCAAAGTAATGGCCCATCTTATGATATTTTTATTAGGTATGTACCAAATATTCGGTAGACATTCGGCATTTGGCTTATTCAGCCAATTTATTATTCGGTAAACCTTCGGTATTCAGTATTTGGTCATTTTATTATTCGGTGAAAATTCGGTATTTGGTATTCGGTGAAAATTCGGTATTTGGTATTCGGTGAAAATTCGGTATTTGGTATTCGGTGAAAATTCGGTATTTGGTATTCGGTGAAAATTCGGTATTTGGTATTCGGTTAAAATTAGGTATTTGGTATTCGGTTAAAATTCGGTATTTGGTATACCAAATACCGAATTTTCACCGAATACCAAATACCGAATTTTCGGTATTTTCGGTGAAAATTCGGTGTTCGGTGAAAATTCGGTGTTCGGTGAAAATTCGGTATTTGGTAAATTTACTATTTGGGACATCCCTATTTTTTATTGGAGAAAGCTTAAATTTTAAATTTTAACTAGTAAATTAGTCGTGTTTTATTATATAAGGAAATGTATCAAGAATTACAGCGCAGTAATTTTAAACTGGCAAGATTAATCGAAAAACATTCGAGTCTTCCTACCCATAGAGAAAGCTGCCTGAAAGGAACACAGCCAAATGTTAAGAAAGATGACTGCAACACTGTACTTTCAGTCGGTACACAAACTGAAGAAATGTAAGCTATTTACAATAATATATCCTCAGAATTAAATGAAGCTTATATAGTAATCCCTGCATCAGAGTACAGAATTCAAATTTAATCAATCACTGTTACCATGGAGATGTGGATCAATTGAGGTTCAGTTTGATCACAATGCGAGAGACTTTATCATCTCTGGAACAAAGTTTGAGCCAGTCTGACAAAGAACAGAAAATTTTAATTAAAGAACTCCAGAAAGTAAAAGCCCGAAATCAATTACTCACTTGCCAGCTACAAATGTACTGTCCAGGATTTTATAACTCACAAGTGGCTCGAATGGGTGGAGGAGCAAATGGAAGCTTCAAGGTATGTTGTAATATTCCACATTAAATTAAATTACTGGTATCTGGTGTAAGTTACATACAGTAGGTTACAGTCTATTCATTTTTTTTTAATTCTTGCAATAAATAAGAAAATAATCGGAGAATATGTGATTATAGTACTTCAATTATGATGAAAGATGATTATACTAAAGCAGCGAATTTCGATCTTTTTTCAATTTGTACCACTTACAAAAATCTGAAAATCTTTGGTGCCACTACAAATTTTTATATGGTTATAAGTTACACTTTATTTAATTTTTAATGCAATTTTAATTTTGGGTGGCTCACTCGCGATGTGACGTGTTACAATACTAAAAAGGACTATAAACTCTATCCAACAATTCGTGCACAAAACTGAAAAGTGAACTTTTTTGAATTGTTCTGAAAGTATATATTGTGGCATCTTATTTTAATCTTCTAGTCGAAAAATCATTGTTTCGTAGCCAAAAAATGTGCGCAACAATACAAAACCCAAAATGTAAATAATTTTTTTAAATATTTCACAAGCGTTTTTGTTTGTTAACAATGGTACGCACATTTTTGGAGTATAAAGTAATGATTTTTTTTGACTCGGCTCGACTAGAGAATTAAAAATAGAAATTGTGCAATTATGTGAAATTAAATCTAAAAACTAAAATTTTATCCAAAAACTTGTAATTTTGGTAAAATTTTATGCACATTTTTTTAACTTGTTTTATTTTATTAAAAAAAGTTTGAAATTGGTGAATTTTAATCACCAAATTGATAATTTGATGAAATTTGTAGAATTCTCAAAAGTTATACAAATTTGTCGTTACAAAATTGTCACATTTGATGAAATTTCATCACTAAATTTTATGCATTTTTGGTCAAATTTGGCGTTTATGCATTTTTGGTCAAATTTGGCGTTTATGCATTTTTGGTCAAATTTGGCGTTTATGCATTTTTGGTCAAATTTGGCGTTTATGCATTTTTGGTCAAATTTGGCGTTTATGCATTTTTGGTCAAATTTGGCGTTTATGCATTTTTGGTCGAATTTGGCGTTTATGCATTTTTGGTCAAATTTGGCTTTTATGCTGGCTTTTATGTATTTTTGGGCTTTTATGCTGCTTTTATGCATTTTTGGTCAAATTTGGAAGTTGACGCTTTTTGCGTCATCCAACTGATAATCCAATTTTACATAATCCATGTGTGGCGTGGATTATGAGAATTGAAATCTAATTGTTCAGGCAACCATCTTGGATTTAGCAATAGCTGTATGATTGGATTATAATTATATAGGTATAATTGAATTGAACGCAGGTCAAACAGTTTTTTGAATTGCATATAAATGTGTAGCACTAACAGTAAAACCGGTGTGGTTCTAGTCAAACCAGTACTATGCTCTTTTTTTGTTACATTTTTGCCGATTACCTCATGCACAAATGGATACAGCAGGAAATGTCTTCTTCCTACATTATTCAAACTACGCAGGTGCACCTGCATTTAGAACAAAAAAAATGTTGTTTTTTTAATAATTATTGCAACACACTAAACTCCGTTTCCAACACATTGCGAGAAACTCTCATTGGTTGGAGCCTGTTGCACATTAATACAAAAAACCACCAAAAACTACCATATATGATTATTTCTATGGTCGTTTATGTTCGTTTATGCCCTTTTATGATCATTTATAGAATAATTTTTTTAAGTGCATTAAACAATTGCTGGGAAAAGGCTCTAGCCAGTATAATTTTCCAAAAAAAATGGTTTTTGAAAAATTGTCTAGAGCTTTCCGAATAATTGGAAGGGCAAAAAGCATTGTTTCGGACAAGTTGAACCTATTGTTTCGTGATTGGTTAATAGCATTTTGTCTACAACCATTTTTTCTGACAAGTGTGAACTTCTTTTTCCGATTATACTATTATCAAGGCGGAGAGGAAATTTAATTTTTCCAACAACCGGACAAATGTGGATCAGGAATAATAATGAAGTCAAACTTTATTAAAAGTGGATTTAAATACGAAACTTTTTTTTCTGACTGCTTTGCAAGTTATTTCAAGGAAAATTTGGGGATAATGTGTAGAAAACCCTGATTTTCTGTTATACATACATACAGACCAAGTATCCTCATTTCTATTTAAAACAACATCCACTTAAACGTCTCAAAAAACAAGTTCTATTTTGTAATTTATGGCCAGAAAAAAATACTTAAAAAAAGTTTTTATTGAAAACAATAATTTTGTTTAAAAAAAAAACATCTATTTAATACGCGCCAATTACTTTGAATCTAAAAAATAAAATAAAATTACTTCAATTATAATAGACGGTTTGCGCTTTCACGAACGAGATTTAATTACGAGACACGAGATAATTAATAAATATGAAATAAATTCATTTTTATTAATTATCTCGTGTCTCGTAATTATTAAAATTGTTTCAGATTGCGCTTGCACAAACAATCAAACACGAACGAAACGAAATAAACAAATGAACAAGAAACATGGCTTGCTCAAAAATTGTAATATTCTAGTTGAAAATGTGTAAATTATGGGTGTTAAATGGCATGTTTGTATAAAAATTGTTATTTGCAAACAAATTACTAACCTGGATGACTAAACACTATCGAAAATACGAGCCAATGAACATCAAGATGGATGCCGCGCTCGCTTCAAATTGCAGAACAATGCGCATTAGAAGTTTTGTTCAAACTGCGCATGTGCAGAGCATTCGTATTATCAACTAACATACGAACGAATTGAAAAATAAATCTCGTATATTCGTAATACGAATGTTAAATTAAATACGAGATTTATTTTTAAAATCTCGTATTTATTTAACATTCGTAATTAAAAAAATTGGGTCTAGGACAACTGGGCGAAGGTCAATTCGGCGTGGTCAATTCGGCGAGGTCAATTTGGCGAAGACAATTCGGCAAATAGGTCAATTCGGCGAATGTCCACTGGCCGAAGGTCAATTCGGCGAATAGCAATTTAAAAAAAAAAAAAAAAAAAATTAATTATTAAACATTAAAATTAAACATTTCATTTTAAAATTTATTTATTTATTAAGAAGTGGGTAATT
>JH431604.1:22641-76781 GCA_000239455.1 Strigamia maritima | reverse complement strand
GAGATAGAATTAGTGTATTTTTAATTAAAAGAAGGGAAGATTTTAGTTACTGCTTTCCACATGACTCAAAATTACAAATTTTGTGCTTTGATTTATATTGGGTCCATATATCTCTCCAACAAATTCCCCCGTTTTCCCCCACCAAATTCTCCGGTTTTTCCCACCAAATTCTCCGGTTTTTCCCACCAAATTCCCCTGTTTTTCCCATCAAATTTCACTAAATTCTGCAATCCCTACATTACTCACATATTAATTATTAATACTTTTTTCCACTTAAGAAAAACTAAATTTTCCACTATTTTTTATTTTTTTATTATTTTTATTTTAGTTTTTTAAATTGTGTGAGAAAAAAATTCAATTTTGAACTATGGGTTGTAATTTGAGCAAGGAACTACATAAAGTTCTTGATTCTTGATTGGATATGATTTCTAAACTGCATTGCAGCTGCATATGTAACAGAATATTTGATGTTTGATGTCTGACAGTTGCACAAACTATTTTGAATTTTTGAATAATAAACTAATTAAGCAATTCATTAAAAAAAATCCAACTACAAAAATGCACAATGAACATAAAAGAAATACTAGTACCCAGGTAACCAATGTTGCGTGCAATGTTCCAAATGATACTTCTTCTAACATTGCTGCAATATTGCCAATAGTGCAGCAATATTGCCAACAGTGCAGCAATATTGCCAACAGTGCAGCAATGTTAGAAGAAGTATCATTTGAAACATTGCAGCAACATTTGGTGTTACTTGGGTAGTCCATTAATTAATGTAATTGAACATCAAGATGCATAATTATGAGCAATATAGTAATAGTTTGATTAATGACCATCTTTAGTTGACCATCTAAGAGCACTGTACAAAAACAAAGTTAACTTGTTTGTAAATGCAATTAAAATATGATATTTATCTTGTCCATTTATTAGACCGATCAGAAAGGTGGCCACAATACAGGATGTCCCAACTAAGGCTTTTAAGTTGAAATTTCTCTTAAACTGTCCTTTTTAGGAAAAATCTGTTTGCGTAGGCTAATATTAAAGGGGATATGGCAAAAAGGGCGATATAAAATTTGAATTTTGACCTCTAGAATTGACCTATTGTATCTTAAGCTTTTAACCGTTTAAGTTAGTGCCAAATACTCAATTAGACAGTTGTAGAGCATGGTCTTATTGGTCTAAAAACATAATTCAATGAAAACTTTTTCCTATATAAATTATGAGAAAATTCAGACAGAAAACTTGCAGAAATCAATATAAAAAAATTGATTTAGTCCAAAATAACATCTTTTTGCCTCAAAGACATTACATATTACAAAGAAAGAAGTTATTTTGGAGTAAACCAAACTTTTTTTCAATCACTTGATTTTCTGGAAATTTTTTGGCATGTTTTCTGCTTGAATTTGTCATAATTTTTTTTAGGAAAATGTTATCATTGAATTATGTTTTTAGACTAATTAGACTCTACAACTTTCTAATTAAGTATTTGGCGCTAACTCAAACGATTAAAAAGTTAAGAAAGCAACGGGTCACTTCTAGAGGTTAAAGGTCGTCATTAACTTTGTCATACTCACTTTACTATTTGACTATGCAAACAAATTTTCTCTTAAGATAAACAGTCTGAGAGAAATTTCAACTGAAAACCCTTAGTTGGGACACCCTGGATATATTGGATTTTTATACTATATATACTGAGAGATTTAATTTGTGTTATTACTATTATTACTATTATTATAATATGGATTGGGTGAAGTAGTATAGTCTATTGCTAGTTTGCAGGAGGGATATGAATGTGTAAAAATAAAAATAATAGGTTTTTAGGGAGAGTCTACTGCAGTTTGCTGATAAAGTAAAGATAGAAAAGATTACAGTTACAAGGAAAAACATAAGTATTTTATCATTTTATTAGACAGTTTGCAATTAAAATGAGTTGTCATAATATATACTTTCGATACAATTTTCATTTTTTTTTTGTCATATGATATGGCTGTTGTTTCATAAACAAAATTCTGAAATAATAGACAGTTTGCGATTTCTCGTACGAAATTTTTATTATTACGAGACTTGAATTTTTTCGTTCATTTTTCGTTCCAACACTCTCGGACGAGATTTTTGAAAAATCTCGTTTCAAAGTGTCGTGTATACGACTTCACTTGCGCATGCGCACTGCCTACAATCACAACAATTGTCATGAAATTCTGCCGCCATTTTCCTCTGCTTCGGCTGTAATTTTGGCAAAGTTATGTCGATTACACTATCTTAGGTTAGTTTTTTAATCAGTCAAACACCTTGCACAAACCACAAGCCCAATACTTAGGCTTAATTTGTGTAAGGTGTCTTGTTTTCCTAAAAATTGCTGCTGCCGATTTAAATGTCGTATGTAATATGTTTCGTGTCAAACCGCAAACATCATACGACATTTTATAACGAGATTTAAAAAAAAGAGATTTTTTTTGAAAATTTCGTGTTTTTAAATCTCGTTTTCGGTCTCGTACGAGAAATCGCAAACTGTCTAATATATTTTTTTGTAATGTCAAAAGATTTTATCATGTTTGATATCTTTTGATGGAAGAACAAATATCTGCCAATCAGAAAAGAGACATATCATGTGATTTTAGCATGATTAATGTATAACTTGTAAAAGAGAAACAAATACATTATTTTCTAGAAAAAAATTGAGAAATTATAAGTCTGCTTAAAAGTATACTAACAAAAACATTAGGTACATTCCAATACTTCCAATCAAATGCTGTAGTTTTAAGTAGCAAAATTTAATGTAAAGTAAAAAAATAGTAAAAAAAGTAAAAAAAATTTCGCACTCTCTTTGTTGTATAAAATAAGTTAGAAAAATATTCTAACTTATTTTATACAACAAAGAGAGTGCGAAATTTTTAAATTATGCAATGAAATGTTAATACAAGGTGTGTAAAAATCACTTATCCTGTTTAAAAAAAACCTGATGAAGAAATTATCACTTGTGTATTTTTACTACTATTTAATCTAAATTACATTTTAATTTTAAAAATTCCAAAGATTGAACTACAAAAGCATGTTAGATCGCATCATCAAAAATCTCCGAAAAATGAATCAAGCTTGCAGCTTGACGGACATTTCCCGGAAATTACTTGACATTTTCCAACCCAACACTGGAGTTTTAGAATTTACCTAATTCAAAGATGGAAAATAGATTTGTTATTATTTTCAAGTTTGGTTGTATGTCCCTAGTGCTCTTTGTAGTGCTGACATTTTTGAGTTTTTTGTTCAGAAAATGTGGGAGGAGATAAGTACTATTATTATGGTTGTGGCAATTATATTAGGGGGGCTCAGATTAGTGGTGATATTTGTACATACACTTTATTATTGCATACCTGTATTAATAACCTTATTTAAAAAATATGGAATTTTAACATCTGTTATAACCAACTAACAAGGAATTTTTTTTAAAAATGTCATTTACAATAACTGGCACATTGCAATTGTTATTGATGAGGAAATAAACTTTAAAAAATGCTCGAATCACATTTGAGGCTATAGTTCTTCGAATTTATTTGTAAAGTCAGTTTGGGTTGTGAAATCACCAGTAAATTGTCATTCAAGTTGATTGTTTCTACACAATCCTTTTTTATAATTTACTTTTTCATTTCAGTATTAAAATCAATAAGAAATTTATTGGGTTACTTGAATATTTGATGAACCTTACACAGAAACTGAATCAAATTAGAGTATAATGATGTACCACGTATAAATTACTGAATGCAAATCTACAAATTTGTTATAAAATATTTTTATATCTAACAATAAGTATAGGTATTGTCTTGTGACTGAAGTACAACCCCGTGACATAAAATTAAGTCCACTCCAAAAAATAAGAGTCAGAAAAATGGAAATTTCTTAAAAGCTGTAATACTGACAGACAAATGGTTTTAAGAGGATTTATAGGAATGATAGAGCTATCATTTCGTGTAAAATTTTTGAAGATTGATTTAGTAGTTACTGAGAAAAAAATTAAAAACCACCAAAATCAGGTTTTTGCAATTTTGACAATATCTCGAGAACTCTTGAAGATAAAATTAAAAATTAAACTGATCTAGGATGTTTACTTTCTTGGGCAACTTTTCTAAATTGGATGTATAGGTCTGCAAAACCCTCAAAAAAAGTCATAATGTCATAAAGTCATATGACAATTTTTGTAATTGTTGTCAACAATCAAAATTTTCAAAAAAATATTGTGACCAGAATTTTATTCTAAATCCAATGATACTCCAGGATGTTTAACTGTTTTTCATACCTGTAACACACCTAGGATGTATGACTTTATTCATCAAGAATTCTGGTCACAAAGATTTTTTTAAAATTTTGATTGTTGACAACAATTAAATAGCTCCATTATGAGGGCTTCGCAGACCCATACATCCAATTTAGAAAAGTTGCCCAAGAAATTGAACATCCTAGATCAGTTTAATTTTTAATTTTATCTTCAACAGTTCTCGAGATATTGTCAAAATTGCGAAAATCTGATTTTGGTGGTTTTTATTTTTTTCTCAGTAACTACTAAATCAATCTTCAAAAAGTTTACACGAAATGATAGCTCTATCATTCCTATTACTCTTCTTAAAACCATTTGTCGGTCACTATTACAGCTTTTAAGAAATTTCCATTTTTCCGACACTCATTTTTTGGAGTGGACTTAGCTTTATGTCACGGGGTTGTATCAGATTTATCAGGTAGGGTAGTTTGGCACACTTTGATCAAGACTTAACGACAGTGACATCGCAGTGTTAAAAAAACAATAAACTGTACTCAATCTTGGAGTCATAAAGAATCTTTTCCAACTTTTAATACTTTGATACAAGCAGGCCCGGACTTAGAGACCCAGGGCCCCTAGGCACTTGACATTTGGGCTCCCCACCATCTCGAAGCTATTTTGAAAATTTAGCAAATTAAATGCACTAGTACAGAACATATAATTTTTAATCGACTTTAATGGCTTTAATAAACATCAGAATAATACAATCTATGTTATTATAGTTACGTTATTCTATAAAATTTATAGAATTATAGACCACCGGGGCCCCTAGGCCGGGGC
Organism: Strigamia maritima; assembly: GCA_000239455.1. Lineage (NCBI taxonomy): Eukaryota > Metazoa > Arthropoda > Chilopoda > Geophilomorpha > Linotaeniidae > Strigamia > Strigamia maritima. The sequence goes on along the minus strand of JH431604.1, from coordinate 71,692 downwards.
CTTGTAGGCCTAGGCAGAAATCCGGCCCTGGATACAAGTCATTTTGGTGACCAATAATATTCATGGCACAACATATTTATAAAATACTTATTTTTGAGGTTTGGCTACAAATGAGATCATTAAAAAAACTTTTAGAATGTTGGTGCACTCTAACACCTGTCAGCATAAGGTCATCAAAAACCCATTATCAACTGCATGATTCAGAAGTGGGCTTAATAAACCTTTTAAATTTTTATTATTAAGCATAATGATTAATAAACATTTGATATCTGGTAATAAATAATTATTGCCTTTTATTACTCCCATATTTTTGATGAGGAAACGCCAGCAATACACACTGAATAAAAAAATTGGATTTAATAGTTTGTAAACATTAAAAAGTTTGTATGTTTGTAAGCTGGGAACATTAACTAATAAGAAAAATTGATGTTTTATCTAAACACAAAACCATTAAAAATGTTTTATTTGGCAGTTCATACACAAAACTCAAGACAAAGACAACAGTACAACAAATCCGTATGTTCTGCAAACATCTCAAGTTACGGATGACACACTTATGATGGAAAGGAATGATGCAGAACAAATTTACTTTCTAAAGCACCAAGTTGGTAATGGATGAATTGTTGTAAAATATTAAAAACTACAAAAAAAAATTTATGACAAATTTTATAATATTTCAGAAAATCTTTTGGAAATGGTATCTAGAAGAGACAACACAATTTTTCGTCTGTGTGAAGATGTTGTTTCAATGAAAGAATGCAAAGAAACTGCAGAGGTAAAAATAATGTTTACGTAAACTATGAAAACTATTTTCCCGAAATCTTTCGAAAGACTCAATGAAGTCCATCAATGGTAGAATTGAAGCAATTATTGCTGCAAAAGGTGATGCTATTTCAAATTTCAATAAAAATTAAACCATTAACTTATCAAATGTTATTAAACAACATGCTAAAACATTTTGTTCCTACGAGAAGCCAAAATCATGAAATGTATTCAAAGTTGGCACAATTTTTTATGTGTATGTGTATGTGTACGCTGACCTGTTTGCTCGCACACACAGAAAATTGTGCCAACTATGAATACATTTCATGATTTTTGTTTGGCTTCTCGTAAGAACAAAATGTTATAATGTATAACTTTATCTAAAATGCATATCTGAATTTTATAAAGATTGTTTTTTAAATGGCAATAATGAAATGCTAGTATTAAATAAATTTTTTTATCAACACCAGGTTTTGATCATTAATTATTGCCATTAAAAACAATTTTTAAAAAATAAGTTAATGGTTTAATTTTATTGAAATCTGAAATAGCTTGTACATGTGTTGCCCTTGTTAGTATTAATATGCCATGAACGAATACTTTTGAATTCAGGAGCGCTATAGGAATGTTTACTTTTGACACTCATTACATAATTAATAACTAAGAATGGGATTTGAAGGATCTATGGGAATGATGTCATAGTGGATGTTATAAATGGTACAAATGTTATACCGGTAGTGAAAATATCCACCCACAGAATGATCTATGTCAACTGTTGAATTTAGCTATAAATATCTTTCGGGGTGTTATTTGTGGATTTTATTTATTATGACATTTGTGTTTGCATGTGCCTCGGCATGTGCCTTGTTTAAATAGGGTCATAATTTTTTTCTAATGGTTAAATTGAACTAGTTGTTTGATGAAATGTCAATAAATCACTATATTTCTTATAACTGAAGTGAAAATGATTTCTTCTTTTGGCTTTTATAGTTTTAACAATTATGAGAACAAATACTTTTAGTGTTGGGAACTTGTGTTATACAATTTATTAGAATCAACTTTAATCACCAAAGATTAATATTACTGGGCTCCACAGAGTCTGGGCTGTTTGTTTCACCAAGTATGGAAGTTGCAGATATATTTTCTATAAAAATATAATATGTTTAAAAAAAATTGAATGCATAACTTGTTTTTCCTACAATTATTGTTCAAATTCCTTTTGAAAATGGAGATGACATATGTTGCAGACACTGGTTGCTGACACATGTGCTGTCACACAGTATTATGAATGAACATCATGATAACCACATTGTGAAATTTAAAGATTTATTCAAGTTGAGTTGCTGATATTTATCATGAATATTTTTATTGAAAATATCTGTAGTCATTGTCATATCTTTGTTTATCTGTTTATCTTGTAAATCCACTTCTATACTGACATGCACAGAATGTGGTAACATTAGGAAAAGATGTAAATTTATGTTTCAAATTGCTTTTTCTGTTTTTCTGTCAAGAAACATAAATCTTATAGTCTCATATGAATAAAAAACTATACAATTACAAATGAACAATAATAGAAATACAACACCAACAATTTCACTGAAAGAAGATAAGGATATGCAATCACATTTCCAACATATCTCAACAACATCAGAAAAGTAACTCAAAAGTCTTATTAAGACCTTTAGTATTCAAATTAGCAATAATTAACAGCAATTCCATCACATCCACAACACAAAATGAAAACAAACCAATCAAAACATCTAAAACCACACCCAAACAACATTTATTATTGCATAAATCATTTTCATTCCCCCATATCCTCATCAACTTTATTTATTTATTTATTTATTTATTTATTTAAAAAAACAATAAACCCATACATAAATAAATAAAAAACTAAAAATAAAAAGTAAAAAAGATACACTGCAATAAAATTTGATTGATTTCACAGTCTGGAACATAGTGATATGTAGTATTGATCCCTAGAACATCAGCAGTGTGGAAATTGCTTTCCCCTCCAGTGTCCTTGAGGCATCCTGTTTGAATCCTGCTGAAACCAGTTCTGACTGGTTTATGTTTTGTTGAAAGTAATGATAAAAAACCATAAAATGAAAAACAAGCACTTGGAACAAAAAAAAAAAAAATCTTTCATTACATTCCTAAAACCTCAAAAGATCTAATCCACTTATTTATTCATTCCATTTTATTGATCCAGAAGAAATTAAGTCAAGTAGTAAATTGCCAAAATGAAGCAATAGCCAAAGTACTGGACCAATTAAATGATGCAAACAAAGACTTGTTTGTCCTGTCTGAATGCCTCCATAAAAAAGGTACAAAAACTAAGTCTACCAGCAGCTATTTTCACCCTTGGGAATCCAAGCTAAGACTTGCAGGAAGAGGAAAGAGGGCAAAGTCATAGCTGAATGACTCAGGGGCAAGCCAGAACCAACTGATGCATCAGCAGAACTTACTTATATTACTTGCAAGAAAACATGTTTTAAAATAGGTCACACATGATTTTTAATTCATTTTTCAACTGATTACAGTTTATGTGAATTTTTAAGTGTTTGCATCTTCAATGTTTAAACATGTTTTTATTTATTTTAGTTGATGATTCATTTCCTTTATCTCATTTTCTGGATGTTGTTAAGGTCAAAGTGAGAAGAGAATTGGAAAACACACATTTAACCAGAGAGGTAAAATTGTCTGGAAACCCGTTTTGAAAAATGTGGACTATTCCATTGGGGGAAAATTTTATAATTAATGCTAACACATGCATGTTAAGACTGACATGAATAATCCATCAACTGGGATTAGATTAGTCACAACAGCTAGAGGGGGGGGTTTGCAGCTGGTTGTCTACTGTTGCTAGGCGACTGATAATGAGGCAAAGCTTGCATTCAGAGCCCGGATGTTTATTTTTAATGAAGATAAGGCGGGATCCAGGAATGATGAATTGATTATTGAATTAATGTTGTTGTTTTACTGCATTAAATTTATAATTAAGACATGAAACTGTAATTAAGTTCTATATGAGGAAATAAAAATGTTTATTTTTTGTATGTTTCTGTCATGATAGTTATCTGGTTAAAAATTCTAATTCCAGACACAGATAGTCAATAAATCCACTGCAATATTTTTTAATGTATAAAATTGCAGATTACTTCAAGATTAACATTAGAATATCTTTTATTATCAACATATTTTAACTCATTTTGATAATTTTTAGATTTTTACACATTTTATTGCTTGAAATCAATAATGCAACATAATTTATCAGACTGGTAAATGTAATCAATAAATCCATGCAAAGAAAGAAAGATACTACAGTTATATGTTGTGACAGTTTAGAAATTAGTTATTTGAAGGTATTGTGATCAGTTTATTGATGAGTCATGTCTGGATTGAACATGTTTGACCCTTTTGAAGAGGTCAATATACCATGAGGTTGCTGAACTCTTATAATCTTTTCCAGAGAAACAATTTACTTTATGAAATAAATGCTGTGCATCAACAGAATGAGAATTTAAGATCAAAGTTGGATGAGAGATATCCTTCATTGCATGAGGAAGTAAGTAGGGTTTCTTTAAATTAGACAAATAAATTTAAATTTATTAATTTGCATTGACAGGAAGTCATCTCTTTAATTGATGCATTGAAAGCAGAAATTAGTGACTTAAATGATAGGACATCACCTTCAAAGGTGCAAAGTATGTTTAATAACAATAATCAAACTTTTCTACCCTTATATTTTCGCATCTCAAGCAGAGGGCTTCTGACCTGGGGCGTGCCATTTTAGGGATTGGGGTTGTAATGCATTCCAGTTCATTTTGGAACAGATGGTTGGTTACACAATTCATCCCTGGGTATAAATTAATATTTGCATAGAAGTATAAAAGTTATAAAAGTTAGAAAAGAAAACATTTGTCTGCCCACAGGTCAGCAATGGACTGACTCTCCCCCAAACTCAAAAGTGTTCAACAAGGATATATTATTTTTAATATAATAATGTAATTTTGGCAGGTTTTTTTTAAAATGATAGATGCATTCAATTACAATCGATTTCACAGATTTTCCCGTTTTCAAAAACCGGATCTATGTGCTTTTGACGTCATATTTTGCAAATCGGTTTTTACTGGAAACCGCTTTGGTCGCTTTTACTTGATTTCTAACAATGGAAGCTTTAGGGGCGGTAATCATAGTCCAATAGGAGAGCAGCCATATACGTTAGTCACAGCAGTTATAAGTGGTGCATCATAATAAGCAATGATGCTTTGGGGGGGGAAAAATACGTGGCTATTACTCGATGAAAAAATTGATTAAAAAAATCGATTTATGTTAAATGATTTTTTTTTTTAAATTTTGAGAGTTGGAAAATTTTTAAAAAAAATTTTAGCGATGCATTATGGAAATAGCGAAAAAGTAGGTCAACTTGCACTATTTATGGCATAAATATACCGTATTTCCTCGGAAAGAACGGCATGATAATGGCGGATAATGGCGAGTCAGACCAGGGTGCCAGATAATTCGAATTTTTCGGCATTTTGTACATTTGATTATTAATTAACCAGTTGTCTACTTGTCAAAAACTGGTCAGACTCGTAATTACCGGCATGTCGTTGTTTCCGAGGGAATATGGTAATTGGCGTGTGCAACCCTATTAACAGCATGTGACTGATTTTGAGAAGTGCTGGTAGTAGGCCAAAAAAAGAAATACTATTAACCCGTGCTATGGGACTACAGTCCCAGCCCTCATACCTGTATGTAGGTTTTTTTAAATAAATTTTTTTACTTTCTCAAATTTATCTGAAAATCTCAAGATTATGATGACACGTTTCAGAATTTTTTCAGAACTTTTTTGCATTATTAATTAATTAATTATTATTAATTAATTAATTAGCAATTTGAAATGCAAAAAAGTTGCCCCTTAGATGTCCAGCAATTGATAAAAGTTGTTTTCACCACATTTTGTGAAAAGCGCTTCTGTTAAACGCCACTTATACTGTAACTATGGCGATTTTGCCATAATTAGTAGCCATGGGTTGTTATTCCAGGAAAAATTAACCAAAAATTTTCCAGGAAAAATAGGATTGTGCGCAAGTGCAGATGGTTTTTTACATGCGACAATACCTAGTGGCAAAAATTGGAAGGTGGGACTAAAGTCCCATTGCTGAGTGTTAGCGTGGTTTTTTTCGCCGGGTATCAGAAGGTTAAACCATACGGGGCGTACCGGTACTGCTGTGTACCATCCCCAAATCACTTCTGATGGGTGCAGATGTCGACATTGCTAGAGCAATAAAAATTAATAGTGTTTGGTGGGTATATTCATGTTGATATTCTTGGAATACAAATTTGTAGTCTTGAATTTTTGTGATGAGTTAAAAAACTGTTAAACAGCTAGTTAGCTTAAGCTGTTTTATTCATACCAGAAAAATAAAAATATTCATTTATACTCGAAAAACATGCCATACAGCATCATTATTTTTAAGGAAATTCACTGGCTGCTGGAAGTGAATCTGACTTAAACCAATGGAAATTGGCAGGAGTCAGTGACTCAAATGCTGCAAGAGGAAGCCAGTCAACAAGAGGAGGATTTATTGCACCAGGAACTGCACAAAAATCCAATTTTAACCATAGAGACAGATCAGGAAATGGTGGGTTGGAAATATTTACTTTCTCTATTCCATATATTGATTTTTTAAATATTCCATTATAGATCAAGGGAAAAAAAAACACCAAAGTCACATATTAAAAAAATGGCTCCAATGCCTCCAAACATGTTTGAATATGGAGACCAGTTGAGCCCTAGCAACAAACCTTTACAGTCACACTGTGTGAAGCATGAAGACAGTAAAAAAAGAAATTTCTTTTCTTGGTGGAAACATATGAGTCAAGAAAAATAAAATATTTGTTCCAGAAAATAAGTTCCAGAATTTGGTAACCAACAACTGTAAAAATTGAACTACATTTAGTAAATATAGATAAAAATTAATTAATTTTATATAACACATAATGAGATTTGTTGACAACTGTAATCATAAAAGAAAAGAACAGTTTGTTAATCTATTTATATAATGTTTTTTTTTCTTCTAACTATTGGCAGTCATCCAACTAAAAAAAAAAATAATGTAATTGACTTTATTGAATGGCATTTCTGCATCAGTGTTGAAATTCAACCTTGGGAAAAGCTCAAATTATTGCAAGAAATGTTTTTGCTAATTTCTGTGCATTGAAAACAATGCAATCATAACACCAATTGATCTGGCAATGGATTTAATAAACAAATTGTTTATTTTGTGTCAGGTAACTTTGTGGTTGGCACCAAATTCATTCTGTTGGAAGAACCAATTTTTATGCCAGGGGTGGATCTGTGCAGTACTTCAACATTGATTTAAAAGCCTGCACTTACTGATTAATTTCCTGTCAAGCTGATATTTTATGGAGTTTCAGCTCAGCTGGGGTATAATTTAAATATTGCACCTCATAGCACAACATTTGGTTCAAGCAATTACTGTAATTGGTTAAGATTATTTTATGTTGGAAATGTGCCAATAGAAAGCCATAAAATATTTTAATTTTTGGCATTCTTCATTTATGTAGTATGTATGATGGATGGTCTGAGAATAGTCAGCCAAAACAGAAACTGTTATTCCTCAAGGGGCCTGGATCTGAAATTGATTTTTCTTTTCTTTTCTGGTTTCACTGATCTGCAGACTCTTATTGCTTTTTTTAAAGTAGAAGGTGTGTTCTGTGACAAGTAAATTTTACTCTAGATTAAAGTTTTTTTTGTTTGTATCCTAGCATTAAAAAAAACAAACTATTAGCTTATTTATCATATCAAGAAAATTCATATACAAGTGAAATCTAATTATCTGCACTTTATCTGATGAGCAGCCAAGTGAAAATGTGAATTTTCACATGATGTTCTTTTTATAGCACTATCCTGAAATAATAAAAATAGTATCAATTTGATAACACAGTTGAATGGGATATAGTGGGTAGTGGTTTTAATGGGATCATTAAAAATGACTTTTGATCTTGGATTCATGGTCAAATATTTTGTAATTTTGTCATGTTAGAGATGGCTCAATAGAGGGATCAAACAAAATATTGCGTAGTTATCAATAGCACCAAACTTTTGGCTTGTGTGTTGCAGGAAAGCCGAGGGCAGCTGCATGACAAAATAAAGACACATCACATTATCTATTGATTTGTTCACATTATAAATTGTAATGAAATAATGTGAACAAATGTGAAATGTGAAATAGCCAAAAAATAACAGAAAAATTGCTATCGCCAGATGAGCGATAGCGATAATGCTGGAGACCCACTAGGCGCGAATCCCGTCGCTTTGCGATTTTGAATGACCCTAAAAAAATCACTCCTAATTGGCTGCGATTTATCAAAATGTACTGGCAGCATGTACTTTCAAAATCACTTGGCAAAAGGCGACTTTAATCGGAAATAAGCGGATTAAAAATCGCAAAGCAACGCGATTTGCGCCTAGTGTGTCTCCAGCATAAAACTGCTATTGATAGATTATAGCAACAGATAAACAAAATCGGGTAACAAATTGCTATCGCTACCGCTGAAAATAGCGGGCCAACCCTGACAATTTGTGATGAATGGCCCTATTTACTTTTGTAGGCACTGCGCACCTTCCAGGCTTTTTGGCTTTTTGGGTCTTTCCAAAGAGATTAACTTGCTACGTCCCAAATACCCAATATACGTAGAGTTCTCAGCTTAAATACATAATGGGCTCCATTAAAAGGGACTTGTTTTATTCTGAGACTATACTAGACACGGCCGTCTTGGCATCACCATGACTGGAAGAAGATATGGTACGCCGGTGTCTTAACAAGTGACCTACACATGTTGAAATCTTGAAAAGAAATCTTCTAAAACCAATAGAACCAGTTCTGCTATGAAACCTTGCTATTGTATTTTAGAAAATATTGATTTTAGGAAATTTAGATGTACCCTTGAGTTGTACCCTTGACTATACTAGTATTCCCAGGACTGAGAACTCAAGCCTTGTTGGTAGACAGCATAAGTTTGTTACTTTTTCACTTCCTGTTTGGCAGAAGTGTGGTAGAAACATGTTCTGTCATACTTCTGCTCTAAACAGGAATTGAGGTGGCTGTTAAATTTGGGCACTATTGTTGTAGAAATAAAAGGATTCTGCCAGGTCTTGAACGGCTAACGTCAAGCTGGTCAAAACGTCATCAATTCTTGTGTAGAGGCCAAGGGGGCTGCTTGACGGAGGAGGCAGAGCTAAAAGCGTTGTCACTTATTCCATGACAATGAAGATACTATCAAGCAGGAAAAGCTGTATGTTTCTGGAACAACTGTTCCATCCCCTGTATCATTAACAATGCTTCGGGTTTACATTTTATTCGAGCCTTTGGTTAAACTTATAGCCACATAAGTGGTTTTGTGTATAGTTTTAATGTTGCCGCCCAATATCTTGATGCTAAAGTTGAACTGCGCATTGCCAACACCAAACAGAACGCTTATAAAACAATAGTCCGCTTGTGTTGTCGTAAATTGGACCATAACAAACACAAGATAGTTTCCTAGTCTTTTGTCTTTCTTTCTGTCTGTAACGCTAACATGATTGGCTATTGTTGACGTCATATAACAAAAAATGCAAATGGCGCCCAAATTGTATTTTCGATCTAAAATCAAGTTTGGCCATATGACGTCCAACAGATGTGCGAATGGCGCCCAAATTGAATGTTCCATCAAACAGTCGTAGAGATTTCAACTCGAAATCTCGAGATCCTTAAGTCTCGAAATCTCGAGATCCTTAAGTCTCGAAATCTTGAGTTTTTTGGCAAATTATGATTTCGAAAATTTTGAGATTTTTTTTTTACAATAATCTGGAAATTTTGAGAAAATTTCGATCAGTAGAAGTTTGTACCTATAAAATACAAACTAACTGATCAAATCGTGTTATCACGTTGTTGTTGCGACTGCTATTCGAAACAGGTCGTCATAATCATGAGAATCAATCGGGGAAAAAAAGCAGTAAAGTAAGTGAAATTGTTAGTTTGGAACTGTATTTCTTACAAGAACCACAGAATCGGAAGTATTCTGGCAAATGCCAATGACGCCTGGTGACTGAGGGGGTAGTTTTGATTGTAATTTTTGAATGCTTTTTGTTTAAAAAATGCATTTTTACTTTGTTTACTGCAATTTCTGGTCTAAAAACCGCACTATTTGGTCTAAAAATTACAATTTTTGGTTTAAAAACTGCACTTTCTTGAGATTCGAGTCAAGATTTCTTTTTTCTAGCACCGTGGAAAATCCACGGAATGCTTCTAGTTTCTTATATTATTCTAATTTAAAACACAAAAATTTGATTTACGGCAACAAGCAGGGACCACGTTATGCGTAGCAGGCATCAGGATTCACATAAGATATGATTGTTGTGCACAGTTGGCGACGCACAGTTCAATTTTAGCATCAAGATATCGGGCGGCGACTGCAGTGTCCACATGGGACGGATCAATGAACCAATCGCAGCAACTGCAAGCATTGTTTAGCGAGGATATAATAAAATCCTTTAAAAATATTTTGTCTTAGACTGGCTATTTGCTGACAGAAATATCTATTAAATGTCAAATGACCAAAAGTTGTATTGGTTAGTGCTTAAATTTCTCACTACTGTCAATTCAGACCAGAAAACCAACAACAACCAGATGTGACAGATAGATGAGATTGGACCTATCCCATCTTCCGTGGGGGTTGAAGGTGTCTAAAGGTTCTTACTACTTAATCTCATTGCAATAAAACTAAATTCTTGATCTAAATTTTAAGTAAGCAACATTAATTTTATAAACTGACTTACTGAAGATACAGATATGATTGTCTACTTGATGGTTTTAATTGCAGCATCAAATTAACATCATTTTATGGACTTATGTTATCAAGCAATAAATTATTGCTGGATTAGTTGTATAAATATGGCCAGGATCAAAAGATAAGTTTGTGCTTTTGGTAGCAATTGACTATAAATTATATTCCACAACAGCTAGTAAGTATAGTTTTTCAGTTTTGTTTGAAATTTTCGCCACCTATTGCACAAAATTCTAACTTATGCTCATTTTAGTTACGTTAGGCTAACTAGAGACATCTAGTGACAATTTACTCTCTACATAACAAAATTGAAAAATTAAAAATTTAATTTCCGATGTTTTTTTTAAGGATGAAAAATTTGAAATTCTTTTTTAAAAATATTAAAAGATTATATTTTTGTTAAAAAAATATATGGCAGCGGTGGGATTCGAACCCACGCCTCCGAAGAGACTGGTGCCTTAAACCAGCGCCTTAGACCGCTCGGCCACGCTACCGAATGTATTGAAATTACTTAAATAAAAGCATATAAACACAAAATTAGTTCATATATAGTTTAATTTTAATTTTCTTGATGTTTTTATCAAATACTTTTGAATGACACAAATCAACCAACAAAATAACTACAAAAAAAAGAAATAAAAATTTCAATTTTTACCGCTAGACGCCACTACCAAACAGAATAAATCCACTAAATTCCTCTACTGGCTATTTCTCCAAATTACATCATATTACATAGAAATAAAATTATTTTAATTTTAAAATGAAATAAAATAAATTTCAAATTCTAACATAACAAATTTGAAAACAGACAAAATATCATCCGTTTTTAACCACACAACCCCGCCACCATGCGTGAAAAACACTAAACAAACCGCACACTATCATGGCTTTCCCAGTTGTTTGTTGACAGTTGGAATTTAGGACTTCCCATTGAAGCGATGGCCAGATTTGGGATTATCTTATCACTTTACCGTCACTTTTTCACTTACGATCACTCACAAGATGCAACGTGGAACTAACAGGGTCTTAGAAATAGGTAAAATATAACGACTTTAATCTAATATCAAGAGTGTGGGTCAACGCGCGCGTTTGCTATTGTCACATTTCTAATCCTTAAATTGAACATTTAAATTAACAGTCAAGTGCATCCAACCTATAAAACAACAATTATCTGCACTAAAACATGCACAACAATGTTTTAAACATGAAAAAAAAAAATTTAATATTTTTTAAACATTGTTAAATAATGATTAAATTGTTAAACAATACAAAATTGATGTTTGGCATTGTTTTTAAAGGTAGAAATGTATGTACGAGTTGTTCGAAATCAACACTTGGTATATAGTATTGATTTACAGCATCCATTCTAGTTACCATGGCAACAATGTGTTTCCATGGTGACAAGGAAGAATAATGACCCCACTACAAGCTTGAAATTGGAAAGAATGTGTAAAAAATTGTATTTGTTTATTATTATTATTTTTTTTTATTTTTTTTTTTATAGGTTGAATCACCTTTTCTAAAAATCACAAAATGGTGGGTGGACAAGGAATTACAGTTAGTCCAAAACACACATTTAAATTGATTGGAAGCGGATCAAGTTTTCTTCGAAAAGGATTCGGACTGAGAAGCAATTCAGGTGACAAATTTAATTCATTTCGGTCATTAAATATGGTCGATGAATTAATAATAAAAATAATTTGCAAAATGCATTGTTTAAAATGCAAATTGCGATACAGCGAGAGAGAGAGAGCGAATTGAGTTTATAGACGCAAGCAGCTACAACGGTCATACACACCTTCGCTTACAGCGAGAATCTCATTCTAGCGAACTCAGTGAGTGAACGCTAGAATGTGGTTGGTCTGTAACATAATTCGTTAAATAAATACCTGCCTATGGATCATTTAACCGAGGCATCATTTTGTCAATTTACATAGAATATTATTTCAAAGTAAAGGTCAAATATACATTTTAAAAAAAAATTGCACTCAAAAGATGAGAACTTTAAATTGCACAATAATTAAGTCATAATTACACATAATGGATGTCTAACTGTTTGAAAAGGTTAAATTACAATTAAAATAAACTCTTATTATATATATATATATATATATATAATAAAAAATACCTACTTCCGCACATTATATATATTAATTTTTTTTAAAAAAAAATAAAATAATTAATACTATAAATTAATCAAAGGTGTTGGACAGATGGTAAAATAATTACAATATTCATTCACCACCTGACCGGAATTGATACAGAAGCAGTGGTAATAGATATTAGGACCCCAGCTGCAGAGGGGCCCTTAAGGAGGTGAAACTATCCATAAAAAAGACACACATCTCCTAAATGCTTTGAAAAAGGTCTCATTGGAACAAACGTTTGTGAAATTGAGTTTCCATAGTATTTTTAATCAAAAATAGTAGTTACTGTTACACTAATGCTCGGTTCCCACTTGGCAGAAACTCAGACAGAAAATTTTCTGCAGTGCAGAAAAGTATGTTTTTCTGTCGTTAATTCCCACCTGTGGACTTGAAAAGTGGGCAAAAAATTGCAGAAAAGTAGAATTTAAAAATGGATGCCAGCTAAGGAAGGCAATTTGTAAACACTGCTGCTTTCTACACTCAAAATTTTCTGCAGCAGAAAATTTTCTGTCAGAATTTCTGTCAAGTGGGAATCAAGCATAACGGGTTTTCTTGCCGACTCAAGAATTATGGTGATCACCTTATCAAGAGTCACCCCGAAAGTGGGAGAGGTGGGAAATTTTTTAGGATTAGAGCTGACCCTATGGGATATTAGGTAAATTGATATAATGGACTTCGTTGTAACGACTTTTCCTGAAAGCGGCCATTTGTAAAACTACAACGATTTTGTAATTCGAGAAATACTAAACGCTTTCTTCCCACAGACATTGAATGAAGCCCTTCACTTTCATCTATCCCCGATGCCGCCAGGATATGTTTTTCTGAGCTTACATAACAGACCATCCAACCAATTAAAAATAAGTATGATTGAATGTAAATAAACCAAACGTCTGGCAAGGAAATGTCAATGACCATTCAATGGTTCATTGCATGTCAGGGCTTTACTTCCCACAATTCAATGCACCCACTATCATTTCCGCCAATAACATGTTCTTTCATACAGCACAAAAGAAGTCACATTGGAAGCAATACTTCCCTAGAAAGCATGTATTTTACGGCTTTTCGATTACAAATGCACCATGACATTTGTGAACTAAACTCAAGACGTGTAATCTTGTAATGGTTAGTTCGCATTGAGCATAATGTAACGTAACGTAACTTACAAAAATTTAACGTAACTTAAGGAAAGTAACGTATGGTTTTGTTCACATTGTTTGTAGACAGTAAATGTAGACTATCACGTAATTTCTCATTCCATCTCATTTTCATGCAAGAAGCAGCTTTCTTTTTATTGGTTACCGTAATTTTCGTTACTTCCTACTTCAAAATCAATTTTCAAGTAGGAACTTAAGTTTACGTCTTTGATTTTAAACCCACAATGCATTGCGCAGCTATATCTTGCGCTACGTTACGGAGTGGTATGAACACCAATGTGAATTAACCATTAGACTACTGATAACGCATCGAAAGGAACGTAGTACTGATATTGGATGGCAGGTGGCCTTTAGTTAGAGATCTGGCCTCTAACCACATTGGTCTCTGGTTTCTCTCCAGGTACCAGCTTGGGTACCAAAATATGTGAAGGAGTTTTTTCAGGGTTCTTCTGCCTGTTGTCGATGGGTTTTCTTCAGGTACATTGGTTTCCTCATCAACTTACAAAACTGTTCATTTTGGGGATTTGCTATGGAATTAGGAAAGATATAAATGGAAATATAGGGAAAACTGCAACAAGCAGTAGTCCTTGTCAGCAAATAAAGTTATTTTATTGTACCAATATCGCTAAATTTTGTTCTTAACGAAGTTTCTCGTTCCTAGACAGGTTGTAGACAGTTTGCGATTTTTCGTACGAGACCAAAAATGAGATTTAAAACAACGAAATTTTTGGAAATTTTTTTTTTTTTCAATTTTGTTAATAAAATGTCGTATCGTGTGTTTGCGATTTGTCACGAAACGTGTTACACACGACACATAAATCGGCGACAACAATTTTTAGCAGAACTAGATACCTTGTTACAAATTAAGCTTAGGTATTGGGCTTGTGGTTTGTGCAATGTGTTTGACTGATAAAAAAACTAACCTGAGATATTGAAATCAACACAAATTTTCCAACATTGCAGCCGAAGTGAAGGGAAAATGGCGGCAGAATTTCACGACAATTGTTGTAGAGTATGCAGTGCGCATGCGCAAATCAAGTCGTATACACGACAATTTGAAACGAGATTTTTGAAAAATCTCGACCTTTCAAATGAGAATTTTTACGACGAGATTTTTAACATTATCTCGTTAATTTGGCATTCTCGTAATAAAAAAATCTCGTATACGAGAAATCGCAAACTGTCTATTATGAACTGTAAAAAATATTAGACCCATAATATATTCGGCTTTTATTTTACAATTCGGACTTTGTATTCGTTATAAGCTCCCACAACCCGGTTTCGCAACTACTTGGGATAAATCTTATCTTAAGACTTTAGATAGTGTCCCAGGTCAAGAAAGAAGTTTTTTTCCTTTATCTCTGTATCTGAAATGGTGATGTCATGATTGAAATGAGCATATTCATATCATGATTGTTTGTGTAATCTGTGACTGGTCAATAACCCTAACAGTAAAGGAGCTCCTGAGTTGTTGTTGATAATTTAGAGGTGTTATTATCACTAAAAATGAGGCAACTAAGTGGTTTTAACTTGAGTCCTTGAGCTCTCATCTCTTGTCAATTGTTTTGTCATAATAGACCACATTCTCTTCCAGTTAGCTATAGCATAAAATTGAAATGAGATCATTAGTGTGAAGTGTCCCTCCTTCAACTGTTATTGCTCTAAAATGGTGGTATGGTGGATCAATACGTGGAAAATTGTTTTGTGCATGTCATATGATGTGAGAATGGCACTCATTAAATGCAAACCTGTCCCAAGTGGGAGAAATAAACATAATTTGTTGAGGAAAAAGAGAAAATCAATAGCTAAATTCCGGACTGCTGGAGCCGTAGATTAGAGGCAAAATCAGCGTAGTGTTAGCGATAAAAGTGTGAGTGCACGTCCGACCTTCTTCACATTGATTCCAGATTCGCTTTTTGGTTCTACCTTAGATACCAAAATGTACGAAGGAGTTTTTTTTAGAGTTCTTTGTTGTCAATTGGTTTTCTTTGTGGTTCTCTGGCCCATTAACTAACAGCTTGATCGATGTTAGGTATTCGCTGTGGGACTATGGAATTTGGGATAGAATTATTAAAACGTGCCTTGTATTAGAGTACTCTGGACATATCGGGCTATAAGACATGGGAAATAGTTTTACTCGGATGAGGAGTGAGGGTCGAAGAAACAGGTTCTCCGGAACAAAACTCCGCTAAGCCAGCGGTAGTTCTCGTTGGCAAATAAAGTTATTAGAGAGTTTGCGATTTCTCGTACGAAATTTTTATTATTACGAGACTTGTATTATTACGAGATTTTATTAAAAATCTCGTGATTTCATTTTTCATCCCAACACTCTCGGACGAGATTTTTGAAAAATCTCGTTTCAAATTGTCGTGTATACAACTTCACTTGCGCATGCGCACTGCCTACAATCACAACAATTGTCGTGAAATTCTGCCGCCATTTTCCCTCCGCTTCGGCTGTAATTTTGGCAAAGTTGTGTCGATTACACTATCTCAGGTTAGTTTTTTAATCAGTCAAACACCTTGCACAAACCACAAGCCCAATAGTTAGGCTTAATTTGTGTAAGGTGTCTTGTTTTCCTAAAAATTGCTGCTGCCGATTTAAATGTCGTATGTAATGTGTTTCGTGACCAACCGCAAACACCGATACGACATTTTATTAACGAGATTTTAAAAAACGAGATTTTTTAAAAATTTTGTTTTTTAAATCTCGTTTTCGGTTTTGTACGAGAAATCGCAAACTTTCTATTATTATTAGACAGTTTGCGATTTCTCGTACGAGATTTATTTCATTACGAGAATGCCAAAATAAAGACAAGATATTGTTAAATATCTCGTCACATGTATTTTCGTTTGAAAGTCTCGATCGAGATTTTTCAAAAATCTTGTTTCAAATTGTCGTGTATATGACTGTATGCGCACTCCATACAATCACAACAATTGTCGTGAAATTCTGCCGCCATTTTCCATTCTTTCGGCTGCAATTTTGGCAAAGTTGTGTCGATTACATTAACTCAAATTAGTTTTTTAATCAGTCAAACACCTTGCACAAACCACTTAGGCTTAATTTGTGATAAGGTGTCTAGTTCTGCTAAAAATTGCTGCTGTCGATTTAAGTGTCGTGTGTAATACGTCTCGTGACAAATTGCAAACGCCGATACGACATTTTATTAACGAAATTTACGAAATTTTTTTGAAAATTTTGTTTTTTAAATCTTGTTTTTGGTCTCGTACGAGAAATCGCAAACTGTCTATTATTATTATTATTATTATTATTATTAAACTTTTTTTAGTATGTTTTTATTTTTATAGCTAAAGCCAACAACCAATGCTATATCCGGCCGTCATTTTTTCTGTCGATTTTAGTATGCATCTTACCCGAAAACATTAAAACTTTATAATAGTCACTTATGCAACCAGGAACTAATTTACTCCCTTGTACTTTACTCTTTTGACCTATGGTGCTAAAGACAGCTCAGGAGCTTCCAGTTAAGATTTGTTGGCCAGTTTTTTCTACGCTTTGCTTTAATCGTGCCAGCTGTGCCTCAACGGCTTTTTGCTGCCGGTCTGCCGGTCTTTTGGTCTTTGAGGTCTTTCTTAGTTACCTCGTTACTGGAACCATTTTCTACTTCCTAAATACCCACACAAGCTTTCTGTCTTTTGTATCATAAACATATTAATTTTTTTACTGGTGAAATCTAATTTTGACAATGGGGGCCCCTGGTGTCCTTGGATGACACTTTTTTTAATACATATGAATGAGTTTAGCCAAGGGATAGTGCTTTTCTCCCACATTTAACTCAGATAACATTTTGTTTCAAGTTTTTTTTTTTTTAAGTTTTATTTCTCTTATTTGATCCCAAACAGGATGTTGTAAAGCAATCCTTGAAAAACACAAAAAAAAAAATTAAAATAATAAAAAATGAACAAAGAAATGGAACTAAAACCAGACAACACATGGTATAAATTTGGAAGAAGTCCAATAACGGAAAACATGTGTAAAATAAGACGATAAACATCGATAACGGTTAAAATATTGTCAAAATGGACTAAAATTTAAATAAAATGTCGGTTTGTTCGGCGTTGGCATGACAACTGGTTAAAAAATCGATTTAGTACAGAAAATATATAGTTTTTTTTTTTATTATTATTTTTTATTTAATTTGGGGCAGGGAATTGAATTTTTTTTTTGTTTTTTGGGGGTGGGAAGTGGTTGTCATAGTGACAACAAAATGGCGCCGTTCAACGGTTATTAACGCGGGAAATGGCGGATTTTGTTTTGTTTGTTTACGTTTTGTAGGGGGGAAATGTGGAGTTGGATTTTGATGGTTTTTTTGTGATTAAAATTGAGAGGAAAAGGAATTGATCCGTGACGTTGACATGGATGTGACATGATGCGATCAGCGGGTCGGTCTTCCGCTTTCCTCGACATTTTAAAGCATTTTAAATTTTTAAATGTCGATCTTGATTTGGAAATATTAATTTGCGGTTATTAAGTTAATGGTTGGGGATTTTGTTGGGACTTGGGATGGAGTGGGAAAATGGGAGGGTACAGTATTTTTTTAATTTTTTTTTTATAGGTTTAAATTGTGTGGATACAAAATTGAAAATACAAATTAAAGAATGAGATAAATGAAGAAAAAAAATTTCAATTGATCCTAATTGAAATTCTCTAAAAAAAATTATGGAATGTTTCGAAATTATTGGAAATTTTTTTTAATAATTGAAGTAATTCTACAAAAGTTGATTAAATTTTGAACAATATTCGTTGAAATTTTTAGGTTTTCAATCAAATGTCTTCAAATTTTTAAATTTTTGAACTATAAATTAACATTTTGAATTTTTCAAGCAAAACTCATCAAAATTTTGAATTTTTCAAGCAAAACTCATGAAAATTTGGAATTTTTCAAGCAAAACTCATCAAAATTTTGAATTTTTCATACAAAAATTATCAGATGTTGAATTTTTCAAGCAAATCTCAACAAAATTTTGAATTTTTCAAGCAAAACTCATCAAAATTTTGATTTTTTCATACAAAAATTATCGGATTTTGAATTTTTCAAGCAAACCTCAACAAAATTTTGAATTTTTCAAGCAAAACTCATCAAAATTTTGAATTTTTCATGCAAAACTCATCAAATTTTGATTTTTTCAAGCAAAACTCATGAAAATTTTGATTTTTTTCAAGCAAAACTCATCAAAATTTTGAATTTTTTCAAGCAAAACTCATCAAAATTTTGAATTTTTCATGCAAAACTCATGAAAATTTTGATTTTTTCAAGCAAAACTCATGAAAATTTTGATTTTTTCAAGCAAAACTCATCAAAATTTTGAATTTTTCAAGCAAAACTCATCAAAATTTTGAATTTTTCAAGCAAAACTCATCAAAATTTTGATTTTTTTATTCAAAAATTATCAGATTTTGAATTTTTCAAGCAAACTTCAACAAAATTTTGAATTTTTCAAAAGTTTGGAATTTTCAACCCCCAAACCATCAAATTTTGAATCTCACAACCAGAATCAATCTAATATTCCGTATTTTTCAATTGAAATTTGGAATTTTTCAAGCAAACATTCTCAAAATTTTGAAATTTTCAACCAAAATCCATCCAATTTCGAATTTGACAACCAAAATCCGAATTTGCAACCAAATTCCATCAAATTTTGTATTTCTATTTCTATTTCCATCTATCTTTCTAAAAATTAAATTTCAACAAATTCTACCATTTTTATTATAATTAATTTATTTTTTTTTAAGGTAGAGAAATTATGGAAATATAAAAATTTTAATATTTAAATTTTTTTTTTTTTTTTCCTACCAACCTAAAAAAAATCCACCAAAAAATCCCAAAAATTTAAAACAATTGAAAATCGAAATGATCCTAACGACCCTGAGAAACATCACATTAACCCGTTAAAGAACAATGTGAGAACAGGGTTAAATGATCTACGTCACTATGACAACCAGACATCACGTGACCCAAATACCACGCCCCATGCACCACTGTGGGTGACTTCAAACTTGAGCACAAACACCTAAAACAAACGAGAAACTAATTTCTGCACAAAGGACAGAGTTCATTGGCTCAAACAACTGCGCCAAGGTCGACTAAACAAACTCCTCTATTTCGATTCGAAAAACTCGTCTGTACATATGTCAACTTGTTGACATGATTGTGTTTGATCGTGGTAAGTGTCGTGCTGTTTGTTTATTATTTTTTGAAGATTTGAAATTTTTTGGGTTGTTTTGAGCAGGTGAATTTTGGTTGGGAGTGTTGGGACAAATTTTTTTACTGATTTTGGTGGTTAAAGGTAAAATTGGAATTTTTTCGTGGATTTTTAGGAGGAAAAAAAGTAAAATTTGGATTTTTTTCGTGTTTTCAGGGGGTATAAAGGGCAAATTTGGATTTTTTTTGGTTTTTTAGGGGTTAAAAAGGTTAAATTTGGATTTTTTCGTGTTTCTAGGGGTATAAAAAGGGCAAATTTGGATTTTTTTCGTGTTTTTTGGGGTTAAAAAAGGTAAATTTGGATTTTTTTCGTGTTTTCAGGAGATATAAAGGGCAAATTTGGATTTTTTTCGTGTTTTTAGGGGATAACAAGGACGAATTTGTATTTTTTTCGTGTTTTTAGGGGTTAAAAGGGGTTAATTAGAGATATTTTGGGGGTGAAAATGTAAAATTTGGATTTTTTGGGGAATTGAAATTTTTGAAAACCATTAAAGGTCAATTTGTTGTTTTTTTTTTGTGGATTTTTAGTAATAGAAAGGGTAAAATTGGTAATTATTTGGATTTTAAGGTTTAAAAAAGACAAGTTTTTTAAGACAAGTTTTAAGTGATTAAAAGGGTAAGTATTGAATTTTATGGGCTTTTAATTTTTAAAAGTTTTTATTTTTTACATTTTTGAAAATGATTTAGTAATTACTTAAATAATTTTTAATTTCAATTTTTAGAAATTTAGAAAAAAAAATGTTAATTTTCAATTTTAAATATTTTTCATTTTTATATCTAGAATTTTTTATTTTTAGAATCTCATCATTTCCAATTTCAACACGAATTATTTATTTTTAGAAATTTTTTCAATTTTACAATTTTTAACTACATAATTTCTTTCCATTAATTTTTTTTATTCTTAATTTGAATATTTTTTTTTTATCACTCTTTCAAATTTTATTTTTAGAATTTTTTTTTTTACAATTTTACTAGTTTTTATCATTTTTAATTACATAATTTCTTCCATTAATTTTTTATTCTTAATTTGAATATTTTTGTCACAACTCTTTCAATTTTTACAAAAAAAAAAAAAATTCAAATTATAAATTCTACAAAATAACAATTTTCTAGGTCACTATTGATTTAAAAAAAACCAGAGATAAAAATTCAAAGATAAAAAAAAAACTGATAAATTTCCAACTGAAAATTACCCATAAACATTTCAAATTCAAAAAATTAATCAAACTCCAACAAAAACCCAAAAAAAAAAAAAACTTACTCATACCAACCAATCAAAAAACCCCCCCCAAAAAAAAAAAAAATACTCATACCAACCAAACCAAAAAAAAAAAAAAAAAAAAAAACAAATTTCATTACCTTACTTTTTCCCCACCCCCAAAAAAACAAGAAAAAGTCCAATGAACTTGTCTATTGTCACACACAACTCCTCCCACATTTTTCACCTTTTTATACCCATCAAAATTCAATGAGTCACTCACCTGTATACATAAAACACTTCCTCACCTCAAAAAAAACTCCATAAAAATTAAAATTAAGAATCATGCTAAAAAACAAACTTTCTCAATATTGACACAATTTAATCACCAGACAACCTCCCTATTGGTCAAAGATTAAAAAATCCAAAAACTCAAGATATCAAACAGAAAATCAATATGGTGCTGACAGCTGCCCTTGGGATGGCAAACAACCAGGTTGTAGGTCCCTACTTTAGTGGCAGTACCCATCAGATTTGCAAATGGAAGAGCATGGGGAGATCCAGTAAAGGACTACTTGAAGTACATCCCCTTTTATGGTGCAGAGATTTGCAGGGAATTGATGGTTCTGGTGAGGAAAAAAAGCTTCCAGGGGGTGTGTGAGGCTTGTGGGAAGTTTTATGGGGCATTTTAGTGGAGTAAATAGGGTAAAATGTGGAAAAAATTAGTTTTTTCTGGGGTTCAATGGAAGTGGTGTGATGTTGGAAGTCATTTGCATTGGATATGAATGGTGCATTGTGAGTTATGGCTACTGGGTTTTTTGGAATGGCTCAAATGAGGCCTGGTTTGCAGTGGAGAGTGAAATTTCTAGAGTGGGAATTGAATTATGGGATTTTATGAATAATTTATTTGCTATATTTAAATATAATGAGTGTTTTAAGATTAATGAGGGTATTATTAATAGATAAAAGTGAATTGAATTTGATGATGGAAAGTGAATTACTAATTGCATGCTGGCTGTAAATGGGAAAGTTAACCTCAATTGTAAGGTTTAAATGAAATGGAGATGATGTTGCCACATCTGGTAGGGTAATAAGATATCAAAATGGAAGTGTCATACTTGGGGTTAATTATAAACTATGAGGAGGTATGACACTTCAATGAGAAATGTGAGATTCGAATGAGGTTGGTAAGGATTTTGGAGGATTTTTTTTAAGTTTTAATGAAATCCAAATGGATTTTCATGATTTTTAAATGATTACCATGGATTTTATTGAATTTTCATAGGTTACTAAAGTTTTTCATGGCTTTCTGCAGATGTCCATAGTTTTTCAATATACTTGGATGTATTTTTAAAAATTCTCATGAATTTTTAAAAAATTTCATGGATTTCAATTGACTTTCATGAATTTCAATTGACTTTCATGGATTTCAATTGACTTTCATGGATTTCCATTGATTTTTATGGATTTTTATGGATTTCATTGGTTTTTATGGATTTTCATAGATTTTCATCATGGATTTTCATGACTTTCCATTTATTTTTATGGATTTTTATGGATTTCCATGGATTTCCATTGATTTTCAGGGATTTTCATTGATTTTCAGGGATTTTTATTGATTTTCATGGATTTCCATTGATTTTTATGGATTTCCATTGATTTTTATGGATTTCCATTGATTTTCATGGATTTCCATTTTTTATGGATTTCTATTGATATTTATGGATTTCTATTGATTTTCAAGGATTTTCATTGATTTTCAAGGATTTTCATTGATTTTCAAGGATTTTCATTGATTTTTATGGATTTTTATGGATTCTTATGGATTTTCATTGATTTTTAAGGATTTTCATTGATTTTTATGGATTTTTATTGATTTTTATGGATTTTCATGGATTTCCATTGATTTTCATGGATTTCCATTGATTTTCATGGATTTCCATTGATTTTCATGGATTTCATAGATTTTTATTGATTTTCATTGATTTTCATAAATTTCCATTGATTTTTATGGATTTCCATTGTTTTTTTATGGATTTTCATTGATTTTCATAAATTTCTATTGATTTTTATGGATTTCCATTGTTTTTTTATGGATTTTCATTGATTATCATAAATTTCCATTGATTTTTATGGATTTCCATTGTTTTTTTATGGATTTCTATGGATTTTCATTGATTTTCATAAATTTCCATTGAATTTTATGAATTTCCATTGATTTTCATAGATTCAATTTTCAATAGAATCATTCTGCACTACTGACCAAATTTTAAAAGTAAACCATTTCAACAGCTTGTTGACTATTATACTTGCTTCCCACTTGGCAGAAAATCCGACAGAAAATTTTCTGGTGCAGAAAATTTTGAGTGTAGACAGCAGCAGTGTTTACAAATTGCCTTACTTAGCTAGCAACCATTTTTAAATTCTACTTTTCTGCACTTTTTTGCCCACTTTTCAGTCCACACACGACAGAAAAACATACTTTTCTGCAAAGCAGAAAATTTTCCGTCTGAGTTTCAGCCAAGTGGGAACCTAGCATAACTCCTGTTGATTCTGCATGTTAAAAACAAAAGGGGTTAGGGATTAATATCCCACTGATAACCTTTCCCCCTCTCCAAATCGGTCAGTTCACAAGCTTCTCCCCCAAAATTTGAATGGTACATGTGGTCTAATGTTCTGTCATTGGGGTCATGCTTCATTCCCATTTTAAGTTAAACCAAGAGATGTCTTATTTGATTTCCTTTCTTCTCTTTCACTGAAATTTTATCTCAAGCGTGCCAATTCACTGTAATAAATCAAGATAAAAGTCTGGAGATAATTGTTTTTTTTTATTTCAATTGAAGATATATCTTTCAGATTTTGAAGAAACTAGTGAATGGTTGTTTTGAGTTTTACTTTTTAATGCATGTGCTACTTTTATCCATTTGGAAACTAGTTATTTCCTCCTGTTTCTAAGTTATTGCTACTGTTAAAACTACCCATCTGTGCTCTTTCTTCATTCTTACTTAGGGTTGAGCCTTAAAAAAAGTAGAGGGCCATTGAAGTGAATCATGTGGAAAAAAAAACACATCAAATTCTTCGGAGTAATTTAAGAAATGATAAGTTATTGAGTATTAAATTTTACGTTTTTTACAACTAAAAAAAAAAATGTTAAACGGTTAAATTTTAATATTAAGTCAAATGGGTCATCCAAAAATTAAAATTGCATTGTAAATTGAAGGTGATGTAATTTTTGTAGAAAATTTTTGTGGTAGTATGTAAACTATTCAGATTTTTGTAAGTCGTACAAATTGAAAAAAGGTTATTTACCACTGGGTACCAAATGCAGTATAAGAACTGTACATTGATTATCGAACTCTGTAATTAGCGCACAAGACTAAACTCTATCTAACAATTCGTGCACGAAACTCCCCATTGGAGCCATTGGATGGCCTATGCATTGTACTGAAAGTGTATATTGTGGTATCTTTAAAAAAATGTTTACTTTTGGGTTTTTGTATTTTGCATGTATTGTTGCATACATTTATTGGCTACAAAACAATGATTTTTCGACTCAGCTCGACATTGCAAGAAACTCCCATTGGCTAGAGCCTTTTCCCAGCAATTTTTTAATACACTTAAAAAAATAATTCGAAAAATGACCATAAAAGGGCATAAACGAACATAAACGAACATAAACGAACATAAACGAACATAAACGAACATAAAACGTACATAAACGAACATAAAAATGACCATGTATGGTAGTTTTTGGTGGTTTTTGTATTAATGTGCAAGCAAACAGGCTCCAACCAATGGGAGTTTCTCGCAATGTTTTAGAAACGGAGTTTAGAGGATTAAAATAAGATACCACAATATATACTTTCAGTACAATGCAAAAAAGGTTCACTTTTCAGTTTCGTGCACGAATTGTTGGATAAAGTTTACCAGCAATAGGGTTCCAGTGTTCGATAGTCTAAAATTTAATTAATCGGTCTACGTTTGATACAGTCAAACTTGTGCGATCCGGGCATAGGTGGGTCCAAAAAATTGCATCTACAGAAGTGCCACTAACACGGATTGTCCTATGTCCGGGCCTGGGACGGGCACAGAATTCTCCGAACTGGACAGGTATCCGGCCGGCGCTATGTCTGGCCCGCACAAGTTTCACTTTAGGTATTCGGAATTAGAAATTGTTTAGACCATATTTCACGCAGAAAAGTGGGAGATGAATAGATGAATATATGGATACGGCAACATTCAAAGTACACTTGAAATTTTGGGGACAACTAAATTGCCGCCCGTATACAACAAAAAAACGAAATACGAACCGTGGAATTTACACGGGTCCTTCTAGTCTAATAGTACATGTCATATACAATAACAAAATTCTTATATTGTTTTTTTTTTTCTTTTTCAGCTAAGCGTAAAAGTGCTGTTGAATTACTCCAAGAAAGCAAAGCGTTTTACGTAAAATCCGAGAAAGTCCTCGACACCAAACAAGAACTAAAACACAGTGAACACCTGCAAGTCAACTCAAATCCAAACATAGAACTGCTGCTGAAGGCTCCTAAAAACAACAACAACATCGCCCACAGCAACGGCATAATAGTCGGCGACACGAAACCACCGCTTCCAACACCGCGCCGCTCACCCAGCAATGTCAGCAATGGCACTATTGAAGCCAAGCGCAAGAGCTCAGAACCGGCTCTTAGTAATGGTGTGACCCACTGTGTTACAACTAGGCCTAGATCAAAGACGCAACCAGAAACCATTCTAAGATCCGATGCACCGACTAATGGAAAAATCGAGTATCGGCGAAATCACTCGGAGAACATGCGCCACTGCTCCGACAGCCTCCAGAAGATGCTGCGCGGATTATTGGAACGAGTCGATTCAAAAGAGAATATCAATAACAAATCAGAAGACAATCCACCAATCAGAAGTGGAGATGCCATATTGAAGCCTAGACAGCAACAGGACTGTAATTATTCCATACATAAAAGCATGCCGGATTTGTCGCCGACAAAGCTGGGTATAGGAAGGAGTCCTAAAGCGAGAAGTAGTCGAGCTACTTCGCCCACGCCAACCAATACCACTATAACCGAAACCAGTACTAGTGGTTCGCTTTCGCTATTGGTCCATAAAAGTGTAGACTTGAAGCGAAGTCATAGCCATAACACTTCGGATTACGTCAGTTGTAGTCCATCGACGAAGGAAGATGGTATAAAGACTGGGTTGCACGACTTGAGTTTGGTGCAGGAAAGTGACAACGAAGAAGTAGAAGTGGAAGCTAGACGGAGACCGATTCTTAGGTCTAAGTCCGATATCAGTCATCGATTTTCTAAGTGTACCACTGAGTTTTTGGATACTAAGCACCGGGTTGTGTGTAAAAGTGATGGCGAATTGGAAAGGTTGATACACAATTATTGTACAGTTCTTCGCTGGTTGCAGTTTGTGTTATTTGCACTTCGTTAGAACGAACGATGTTTAGGATTTTTATTGGTTTGGTACATCAAGGTTGGACTGTACTGGCCCAATATACCAATAGTTGTGTTCTGTGTTTGTGATGTGCTTTTGGTTAAATTTGGTCATTTTTTTTTTGCAAATAGCAACAAGCTGCAGCAAATGTTGATTTATCAGAAGCTCAATTCTCTTAAATGCTTTTCTTGTCAATTGTTATTGCTTTCCCAGAATTTGTTGTGGCCTTTCATATTGACCTTGATGAATGAATGCTTAGTGCACATGCATTTCATCTTCAGATATGCTTGGTTGAATGATAATGGAGTTTCTCAAGGGAGAAGAGCACAAGTGTGCAACTAAATTTGCCAATAGTTTGCACTTGCATTCATACATTTCATCAATAAAGGCAAAAATATCATGAAACATCATAAATGGTAAAATAGTGGCTAGAGCTTAAATAGTATCTGGTTGTAGCATTGAAAACTTGAATAACAGCAAAATTGACTATGGGAATGATATTGAACACAAATATCATGGTGGATAAAATCCACACACAACACTAAAAGAATTTTTCACTGGAATAAGCTTAAAGGGTTTATGACCTGAATGATTTTCATCATTCCTTAAAATGGTTTAAATTATTTTTATTTATTTTTTTCAGTTATCATCTTTAACAAATCATTTTGTATCTCACTCAGCTCATTTCAGCTTGGTGAGGGACATTGTTGGCCACTGCTGGCCGGGCGCTGTCTCTGACGTCACAGTTGGTATTCCCCATGTTAAATGAATGTGGTTTACGTCACAATCGCACAAATTCTCGATTTGGTCTCGCTTTTATCTCGCATTTTTTCAAATGGCCGTCTACTCGTATTCACAACTTCAACATTGGGCTTAAACTCGAAAATATTTTTCAAAAAAATCTCTGAAAAATTATTTAAGGGTTTTCAAACGATGCTTGATCCAATGGACCAATAAAAAATCTGATGTCGTAAACCCTTTAAACAGTTGATGTAGATATATCTGGTCTGAATTGTGACTGAAAAAGAAATACAGCTGGAAATCCTTGACTGAGAGTCCACAGATTTCCTTATTGCTGGTCAGATGCACTAGGACCACAAGAAACATCACAAGAAACATCATCTAAGACCCCTTATATATCCCTATATATGTCTGTATCAACTATTGACTAATGACTATAGCTAAGAAGTCCTATCCACCACGATATTTCTGTTTATATTTGTTGTGGACTGGGGTAGGGTCTTATATAACAGACTATTGATTAAAATTTGCATCAATGTTGAAATTATAAATTTTAAGCTCAGCTACTATTTTGTCATTTACTAACAAAACAATTGACTAATGCTGGGCCTTCACTGGGCAACAAATTCTAGAAGATTTTTAGATTTTTAATTCTTCAAAACATTTTGGGAAGTTTAATGTTTGAGAACATTATAATGTAGGTGTCTCCACTGATTTCTACCAAGTTCCACAAAGTTCTAGAAAATCCAAAATGGCACTTCCCAATACCAAGCAGTTCCTGTTTACAACTTTGTCAAATCACACTTTTCTGGATATTATTGGCAGTCCTGGTGATAAACAGGAAGTTATTCAATTGCTAGAACTTTTCAAATGGAGCCACACCGATTTCTAGAACATTAAGCTCCAGAAGTTAATCTTCTAGAATTTGTTGCCTAGCGGAGTCGTAGTATTAGAGGCATTATTGAAATTTGATAATTAATTTGATTACAACTAACTTGAATTCTTTTTTTTAGGTTTTTCAACTGCATGGGTATTGAAGTGAACACGCTAAGAACAATTCTTTCGCCGCCGCTGTCTTCGAATTCACCCGTTTTCTTCTCCAGCGAAAGTTCCATCGACTCAAGTCGCCGAGACCGAGAAGCAACAGAAAGCTCACCTCTATCTGTCCGCCGAACACCGGTTTCAGTCACCGACGGCTTAAACAGCAAAGACCTAAAGAACCATGGTCATGCAGAAACATCCATCGTCGAAAGAAATGCACGCGTCATCAAATGGCTTTTTAATTGTAGAAAAGCCAAAGAAATTTCTGTTAAATCTTGACCCAATTGTTTGTAAATTTTGACCAATTATTGTTTAGCCCACCTTGTGGAAATTCTTTCTTAATCTTAAGTTTAGTTTTATCAGAAAGAATCTTCTGAAATGTAATAATCAGAGAGGTTAAGCCATTATAACTGACCATCATTGTACATTAGATGACTATCAATGTATACATTTAGCCAAAAAAGAATGTTTAAACAACATGGGAATACCATATCTTCTTATAGTCCTTTTGAGGGACTATAATTTCTACCGTATTCCCTCAGAAACAACGGCATGCTGGTAATTAAGATTCTACACAGTTTTTAACAAGTAGACAACTGGTCAATTAATAATCAAATGAACAAAATGCCGGATAATTCGATAATTTTCCGATACCCTGGTCAGACTCGCCATTATTCAGCATGTTTTTTTCCAAGGGAATACGGTATATTTTCAGCAGTTTTTCCAAGTGGAAAATTTGCGGCTACTTGCAGCATGGGGTCGTACTTTTCCTACTGCTGCGAGTATCTATAAATCCACCACTGCAAGGGACGTGAGAAAACTTTTCAAAGTTCTTATTCAATAAGCATCTGAAGCTTTTATTAGACTGGGTTTCCATTTGTGTTCACACTAGCAGTAACAGTAAAGTAAGAACAAGATGCATTATGGGTGAGAAATAAATCAATCTACTGTAGCCAATTGGAAGATTCATGTATATGACTGGATAGCTCTTGCAGCAATGTTTTACTTTTTAATGATACTTCCTTTACTGTTACTCTTAGGGAGAGCATAAGTGGGTCCCTTAATCTGCCACTGATTTTTAGTGGATCCCATAAATGTATGGCAGAATGAGAATATATGGTACAATGTATGGAAATTGGGAAATACATTTTGTCACCATATTCTTTTATGTAGTTATATGTCAAATATCTTTGAATTTTGTTTTGAAGATTACAGATGGTGGTACAGCAAAGTCAAATAACAATAATTTCATATTTCAACACATAATGATGTCCATTTTGAATGTGGCTTAACATTTCTCACAAGACTTTCTTTCTAAACTGGTGTGAGACATATTATACGACGGATTACGCAGAATCCGGCTTTTTTTCATTTTTGATATCAACCATTCCAAGAATATAATTCCACTTTGATTCCAATAGGATAAAAATCCTTTGGTTTCTAAGAATTGAATTTTATTTCCAGTTTAAACATACAAAAAAATTAATTTTTTTTTTTTAAACTAAAAGATTTGCTCAAAATAATAATAATAATAATAATAATAATAATAATAATAATAATAAAAAATTGGCAAACAAAAGTATCAATTCCAAAAATACTTGAGTTTATACGTAAAATAAAAAAAATAAATAGTTGGCCAATAGACTTAATTAGAGAATTGAAAGTATTTTTTAGATCTAATTTTGTTTTTCTTTAATATAAAAAAAAAAAAAAATGCATTCCACAGTTTTTTGTGCATTTAATTTTGTTGATGGTGCTTTGGATGAAATCTCATTTTGAAATCTTAATGTATTCTGTAGAGATCTTCACTAAACTGAAACTAAAAATTGATCATAAATCTGTGATTTTTTGTGAACATTGTTAGAAAGTATGGCAAATCAGACTCAAGCTATTTGTAACTTTTACGTGCAATGTTTTACGGCTGATCTCACTTGCAGATTCTCATGCGGATAGTTGCAGAAATTCGGCCAGTGAGAACTAGCCATAATTGTGTTCTTCTGGTTGACAAACTGTAATGGTTAGTTCACATTGGTGTTCACATCACTCTGCAATGTAACGCAAGATGGCTGTGCAATTTATTGTCGGTTTAAAAAACGTAAATTTAAGTTGCTATTTCAAAATTGATTTTGATGTAGGAAGTAATGTAACGTAAGATTTTTGATGTAGGAAGTAACGTAACTTAAAATTTTGATGTAGGAAGTAAAGTAACTTAAGATTTTGATGTAGGAAGTAATGTAACTTAAGATTTTGATGTAGGAAGTAACGTAACTTAAAATTTTTATGTAGGAAGTAATGTATCTTAAGATTTTGATGTAGGAAGTAACGTAACTTAAGATTTTGATGTAGGAAGT
The DNA here is from genome assembly GCA_000239455.1 of Strigamia maritima. Classification (NCBI taxonomy): domain Eukaryota; kingdom Metazoa; phylum Arthropoda; class Chilopoda; order Geophilomorpha; family Linotaeniidae; genus Strigamia; species Strigamia maritima. The sequence continues at coordinate 40,748 of JH431604.1, read as the reverse complement.
AATGTAACTTAAGATTTTGATGTAGGAAGTAACGTAACTTAAGATTTTGATGTAGGAAGTAACGTAACTTAAAATTTTGATGTAAGAAGTAACGTAACTTAAAATTTTGATGTCGGAAGTGATGTAACTTAAGATTTTGATGTAGGAAGTAACGTGACTTAAGAAATTACGGCAACCAATAAGACTACAGCTGCTTCTTGCATGAAAAAACGAGATGTAAAGAGAAATTACGCGATTGGTTGGTGTACATTTACTGTCTACAAACAGTGAACAAAACTATACGTTACTTTCCTCAAGTTACGTTAAATTTTCGTAAGTTACGTTACGTTCAATGTGAACTATCCATTACTTTTTAATGTCTACAAAAGTCTTTTGATGACGTCTTCTTTTGGATTTGTGCTACTTGGGTATTGTCTGAACTCATTACAGAGCAAAATCTTCTTTATAACTGCTAAAGTGGTAAAATCAAAGTAAAATAAATTTTTTTTTCCTTTTTACAAATCAGCAACAGCGGCAAGCCCAACCATTTGCCATTTTATTATGTGAGGTTATGCTGAACTAATATTGTTTTTACTTAAGATTTCAGAGTATTTCAACTTATTTTTGGTGCCATGTTTTTAGCTTTTTTTTTAAACATAATTTTGAGTTTTAGTCAATTTTTCAATGGCAGCTGGACAATTTTGTGCAGATTTTTTTTATGTATTGTAATTTTTTTACACTTTCTAGTCATTTTTTAATGATTATTCAGTGAGAGATTAAAGTTTTAGATAGTCTAGTTTTTTTGTAGAATTTTTCGAGGCTTAAAATGTTTTAAGTGTTTCAATCTAGATTGAGAAAATTTTATGCCATCATTTTTCTCTATTCTTTAAAACTTTAACTTTACAGTTATCATTATAAAAGTACTGTAAATGTGAAATTTTTTTTATCTAATTTTAATATTGTGATTTAATTAATGACGAGTGGGTTATTTGAAAATGGTTTTTGATGGTTTAGTGTAATTACAATTTTAAGCCTCTTGTCACAAAATAAACAAAAATTTAATTACTTGTAAGATTATTGAATTAATATTGATTTAAAAGAGCTGTAAAGAAATATATGAAAAATGGTGAATTTTGCGGAGAAATGATGAATTTTGCGGAGAAATGATGAATTTTGCGGAGAAATGATGAATTTTGCGGAGAAATGATGAATTTTGCGGAGAAATGATGAATTTTGCGGAGAAATGATGAATTTTGCGGAGAAATGATGAATTTTGCGGAGAAATGATGAATTTTGCGGAGAAATGATGAATTTTGCGGAGAAATGATGAATTTTGCGGAGAAATGATGAATTTTGCGGAGAAATGATGAATTTTGCGGAGAAATGATGAATTTGGCATAAAATGATGAATTTGGCATAAAATGATGAATTTGGCATTAAAATGATTAATTTGGCATTAAAATGATGAATTTGGCATTAAAATGATGAATTTGGCATTGAAATGATGAATTTGGCATTAAAATGATGAATTTGGCATTGAAATGATGAATTTGGTATAAAAATGATGAATTTGACATTAAAAAAAGATGAATTTGGTAAAAAAATGATGAATTTGGCACTAATTTAGCATTACAAAAATAAAAATTAAGAATTGGCATAAAAATTGATGAATTTAACATAAAAATGATGAACTCTGCATAAAAAAAATTATAAACTTTAAATAAAAATTAAAAATTAAAATTTCCAGAAAGATATTTTTGTCCATATTCACTCGCAGTGGCCACCCTCAACCAGCCTAAATGTCTAATCCGAAATGTCTTAAAAGCCTAATGACATTTTGGATACCACTCCTTAAGATACAGTAGTAGGTAATGGACAAAACCAATTCAGTTCAAATCAGCATTTTGGAATTTGCTCCCTAGGGACTTGAAAAAACATTGAGATTCAAATAAATCAACCATTAGCCAGTCTTTTGTCTGGATACTTCGATGGAATTAATGACATTTAACCAGACGTCAAATAATCGGACGACAAACCAACGGATCGACATTCCAACAGCATGTCAATTTAATATGCCAACAATTTAACTACATGGTTAAATGTCCTTCTTGTTATTGGTCCACGTTTAAAGAGATATAGAAATGTAGTATTTTATTATAATGAAAATATGGTACATTTATGAGGTAAGCTTTATTGTAAAATAATAAAATACTACATTTCTATATCTCTTTAATTGTCGCTAGGTTATTGGTACCCGGTTATACTGGGTCCTAATACCCGCCCTTGGATGGTGTGGTGACGACAAGACCAAGACCACGGTAGTATAAAAACTGACAACCCAAGAGACTGGACTTTGGAAATCTATGTCAAAATTCGGTCTCTCAATTCTCTTAAAACTATAACTACTTAATTTTAATCTTCAATTTAAACTATGCTCTAATTTTTGGATTTTACCCTCAAGATAATTACGTTAAATTCAATTGTTACATTTTTTTTAATGCATAAAAGCTTTAGTTCCTGCATGTTTAAACATAAATAACTTACATTTTTAACCATTTTAATAGGATTTATATTCTATTCATGCTCCAGTTTGCAACAAAAATATTTAAAAATGTCAACACATGTCACTTATCGCAGCATTTTCTCCTACAACATCGAGTAAATCCATAAATAAACTCAATACTGATCCACTAAACTATAAAAAAATTAAAAAATATATTTTTTCCTTTTTAAAGAATCCATTATTGACTAGAAAATCCAAAATAAACAACAACTCATGCGTAGAATGTGAATAAACTCTATATTTTACAATTTTATCACCAGAGAGCGCGCAACAACTCATCTCCATTGGTTTATAATCGAAATGAATCGAATTTTATTTCTAAAAAAATTAAAAATTAGCTTATTTGTTTATTGAAATATAAATAAAAATTCTAAATAAAAATATTTAATTATTTGAAATTATTTAAAAACGAAAGATAAATGCATTGCAATCAGCTGTTTGCACGACGTCATTTCCGTCAACAAAACCACGCATAAAAGAGACAGAAGCCATTGCTGACCTTCAGCTTGGTGCGCAATATTCCTCCTTGTTCGTGCTGCTAAACTCAACGAAATTACATCGAATGCCTTTTATCGGACAAGATTGGCGATCACCGGGCGAGGAATGGGTTAAAACGGACGAAGGATGGGAGCGGAAAAAATTACTCGAGAGATTGCGAAGGAATGCGCGACAGACGTGAGTAAAACAAACATAAAGACAACGAAAAAAAATCACTTTCGTTTATCTGTTTGTAAACAATGTGGGTTTTGGTTGGAAAAAAATCAATAATGATAAAATTTAAAAATAATAATTTTGCAAATTTATTTTTTTTTTATTTTTTTTTTATTTTTATTTTTTATTTTATTTTTTATTTTAAATTTTATTTGGTTTTTAATTTTCATCTAAAAACGATTTACTAAAAAAACATAATTTTATGTCTAGATTAACAAAAACATTCAAAAAATAAAAAAAAGTCAAAGAAACATTCGAAAAACATTTTAAAAAAATTCAAAGAAACATTCGAACATTCAAAAAACATTCAAAAAATATTCAAAAAATTTTCAAAAAACATTCAAAATACATTTAAAAAAACATTCAAAATGCATTCAAAAATTATTCAAAAAACATTCAAAAAACATTCAAAAGACATTTATTCAAAATGCATTCAAAAAACAATCAAAAGACATTTAAAAAACATTCAAAAACATTCAAAAAACATTCAAAAAACATTCAAAAAACATTCAAAAACATTCAAAAAACATTCAAAAAACATTCAAAAAACATTCAAAAAACATTCAAAAAACATTCAAAAAACATTCAAAAAACATCCAAACATAATTCCAAAAAAAAAACATTCAAAAATCATTCAAAAAAAAAAAACAAATAAAACAAATTTAAAACAATTTCAAAACGATTTCCACTAGCCACGTGTAAAGCAAATCAATAATCGCACTAAAAATTCAAGGCCGCATTGTTTCAATCAATCCTCAACAATAACATACTTTATCTCCATAACAAAACAAAATTTTTCTTAAAAATTAAAAATACAACAAAACCCTAATTACACAAAAAAACAAAAAAAAAACAAAAAAAAAATACTTGTTTTCCAATGCAATCAAACCAAGGTAAACAAGCTGTGAAAAACCGTTTCAAGATCATCTACATAGTACAGTTTCCCCAATAATTATCTCATGTTTCCATGACAACACCATACACAATTTACCCACAAGTTTGGGTCACCAACACTGATTTTTCTCATATAATTAGGCATATTTTAAGTCAAAAACCTTTGGTCTAATTTCACTCATTTAGAAAAACTAAAAAGAAACATAAAAAGAAAAATGGCCAATTTTAGTTTCCTTTTGTTTTTCTTCGTTGTTTCTTTGGGTTGTTGAGCTTGAAACTAATTTGAGGTAACGTGCTCTATTTAATTTCATTGTATGTTGCTTTTATGTTTGGAAATATGTTGGAATTAAAAGTTGAAGGATTTTAAAGGGAGTTTATTAATTCTATTATTCTATATTTAGTTAAGGGCGAGCTGTCATGTAAAGTAGTTATATTGTTTGTTATACTAATGTGGCTTTTTTTTTTTTAATTATTAGATTAGTTTAACATTTATGTAACGTAGTGACATATATTCAACATTAATAGTTTGGGAACATTATTTTAACATTTATCTTACTTTATAGTAACATAAATTCAACATGAATAGTTTGGGAACATTATTTTAACATTTATCTAACTTTATAGTAACATAAATTCAACATTAATAGTTTGGGAATATTATTTTAACATTTATCTAACATTTTTGAAACATAACTTCAACATTAATAGTTTGGGAACATTATTTTAACATTTATCTAACATTTTTGGACCATAACTTCAACATTAATAGTTTATTAATAGTAATTCAACATTTATCTAACATTATACCACTATAAATTCAACATTACTAGTTTGTGAACATTAATTTAAAATGTACATATCTAGCATTCTAGCAACATTACATCAATTAACATCAATTTAACACTTATCTAACATTATTTCAACATTACACTAACATTATTTCAACATTATACTAACATTATTTCAACATTATACTAATAACATTATTTTAACATTATACTAATAACATTATTTCAACATTATACGAATAACATTATTTCAACATTATACGAATAACATTATTTCAACATTATACGAATAACATTATTTCAACATTATACGAATAACATTATTTCAACCTTATACGAATAACATTATTTCAACATTATACGAATAACATTATTTCAACATTATACTAATCACATTATACTAACATTATTTCAACATTCGATCAACATTATACTAATAACATTATACTAATAACATTATACTAACATTATTTCAACATTCGATCAACATTATACTAATAACATTATACTAATAACATTATACTAATAACATTATACTAACATTATTTCAACATTCGATCAACATTATACTAATAACATTATACTAATAACATTATACTAACATTATTTCAACATTCGATCAACATTATACTAATAACATTATACTAATAACATTATACTAACATTATTTCAACATTCGATCAACATTATACAATCAATATTTTAACATAATATCTGTTACTTCAATATGTGACACAATAACGACAAATCGATAGCTTATTATTAAATTTTCAGAGTCAGATTCTATTAAATGCAGACGAAATCACGAAATCATGACATCATGAAATCATCACTAGACTGAGATTGTACTGCTGAATCACTTTGTGAGTGTCTATTGTTCAGGCTCACATAAGTACATAACTCTCAGACTTAAAATATACAATAAATGAAGATTAATCAACATTAAACAAGATAAGATGACATTAACCAAACCTTTTCATTCTATCTCATCATTAGACATTTAGGGATAATTTTAGAAAGGTTTAGTCAAACCCCAAAGGGTTTGTTCCACTTTTCTTATCATAATCTCATTATACACCATCTTTCCAACTCATTAAACAGTGGCCATTATGTCCAGATGGTAGAATAATAAACAATAAAACTATAAACATCAACATTTTAAAGTGTATTTCTCACTAATCAATTATTTGTCATCTTATTTAAGTAGAGGCTGAAACAATAATATATAGTTTTCCAGTTCAGTTGTAAATTCATAAATATACAAGAAATAGAAAACATTTTATTTAATAATGAAAACTTGGTTTTTGTATCATTTATTGTAATAATGACAAATAAAACATTAGATGACAGTCATTATTATTTTTTTTATGAAGTTTTATCAACAATTTCTAGTTTTCCAGTTTAGTTATGAATACAAAACTATACTAGAAACAGAAAACATTTTATTTACGTTTGTATAACATTAAAAACACTGAATAATTTATATTTTTTTATCATCTTTAACATAAATTTCATTAATTTTTTAAAAAAATAATACTCTAATTTAATTAAATTTGCATTTTTACATTTTTTCTAAAGTTTACCTTTAATTAAAATAAAAAAAAAAATAAGAAAAACTGAGACGAAACGACTTTGAACTAAAATAAACATTTGCAAGGCGAAATTGTTATATTGAGTGGTTCATCCTTGAAAATGTGAAGGTCAAAACGTGGGCGGGGGTGGATTCGAGGTCCTCATCCTTCCGCACGAGGCATTTCATCTCTCTTTTTTTTATTTTTATTATTTTTCCTTTTATCTCTAAATCGTTATTTTCCGTTCTTCGCGTCAATGCACCCGGGTTTTATCCAACCCCCATTTCCAAATTCTTCGATTTCTTTTCATTTTTATTGAAATTTCTCTGAAACAAATCAAAAATTAACGTCCGACTGATCCATCAACATGAGCAAGGGCATTCACACACAAGGTGAACGGTATTTGAGAGAGAAAAAAATTGGATTTTATCCAAAATTTCATGTCTGAACAATAAACAAGATCCCGAATGCAAATGACGTCATTTTTTGACACCAGGCGTCAGTTGTGCGAAATGTAGGTCGTAATAATGCGTCGTTAAACGGACGAAATTAAGCTAAAATTACACAGGTGTCGTTTTGAACCATGTTCATTGTGTGTGGGGCGATGAACTTGGGGATGAAGAAGAGGAGAAATGGGAATTTTTTTGAGGGCGGACAGTTAGGTGAGTCACACGCAACCAAAGTGAATGTAAATGGCGATTCGGGTTAAACTCGTTTATTAATCATTAGATTTCATTCTGCCAACTTCCAAAATACATAAAAAATGATTTCTGATCATTTAGTCGTTAACATCATTTCATTTGTCTGTGAATCACAGAAAAATAATATTTTTTATTTTTAGCATCATTAACAGATGTCGCTTTTCGTCGAATCTAATTGGCTGCCAGCAATGTGTATTTTTCTAATCTAATAAATTGATGAGTCGTGTGCTGTTTAGAAATTAAAATTAGTCCGACTGATTTATGAGTTTAAAAATTCAAATTACACGGTTGCTATGTAGTCAATGTGGCGCACTCTGGTGACAGAATAAATATGTTATTGGTTGTTTAGGGACAAAATGGCGCCTGTTGTCTTGTTTTGGTTGAATGATGCGAGTTAGTGGGTGTTTTAAGTGGATCTTAATGGGGGTAAAATAACAGTACGTGTGTTTAGAATTATGTAAGAGAATATAATTGAATTAATTGTACATATTTAATGTCATTTTAATTATTTTTTTGCGTAGGTTTGAGCTGGAAAACAACCTGAATAATGATAAGATTGATGACATTTTGTGTGCAAGTGATGAAACCAAATTAAATGGTAAATACAGTGAAGAAATCCAAAAGGAAATATCAAAATAAAATTATTATTACTATTATTATTATTATTATTATTTTTTATTATTAAAAAAAAAAATAAGTTTAAAAAAAAAAAAAAAATTATTTAAATTTTGACATTTTATTTTTCAGATGGAGATGAGTTCTGGCAGCCATTTTGTCCAATAACACTCAAATGCACACGTGAGGTGAGTTGGAAATGACTTTTAGTGTGTTTGAAATGCAGTTCTACGGTATATTAATATAAGATGAAGACGGCTTTGCCCACATGATTCATCATTTATTACTTTTATTCACTGAAAATAGGTTCCCTACGTGCGATCTCTTTTTATCAGAGATTATAACTGCAGAAATGAGCTGAAATGAAATAAAACACAAGATCACATTGCTAAACTAACCAAATAGGAAATAACCTACTAAGAAGCGCTATTAATGATGACATTAAAAAAATAAAAAGCTTATCTCCGAAATGTAAGCGCTTATAATAACCAGTAATAACAAAATAACGGCATAATAACGTGTGCTCTTTGAACTACAAGTTATGGTCCTGTATTTGAGGTTAATATGTTGATAATATTACAAGTTTTATGGCTAGTTCACATTGAATGTAACGTAACTTACAAAAATTTAACGTGACTCGAGGAAAGTAACGAGTGGTTTTGTTCACACTGTTTGTAGACAGGAAATGGAAATCGACCAATTACCGTACGTAATTTTTTATTCCATCTCGTTATTTATGCGAGAAGCAGCTGCCTTCTCATTGGTTACTTACCGTAATTTCTTAAGTTACGTTACTTCCTAAAATCTGTTTACCTACAACTTTGGGGTAACTCAGATTGGTCGGATGGTGGCAACTAACCGTTGAGTGGTGTTGTGCGTAACAAAGTAGTTCTAAACCAGTCAAAACTGGTCGTCAAATGTTCGTCCGGGTCATCTATTTATTCAAGATGGCGGTTTTGCACGGTTTGACCGGCCATCTATTTATTCAAGATGTCGGTTTCGTGCGGTTTATTCAAGAATGACAATGCAGTGAGCTTGACTTTTATTGGTTTATTGGTAGACGTGTGACTTAGTGTATGAATACTTTCCGGCAATCAGTCTCCCGACCAATCAGAGTTACTCCAAAGTTATAGGTAAACAGACTTTACGTCAAAATCAATTTTTAAGTAGGAACTTAAGTTAACGTCTGTGATTTTAATCCCACAATGCATTGCGCAGTCATCTTGCGTTACGTTAATGAGTGATGCGAACACCAATGTGAACTAACCATGAGACATCTCAAATGATTGTGAGATGAATTTACAACGTCCCAATTGGTACGTGCTACACTCATGTATTGGAATGCATGATGAAATCTTGCAAGGGTGACTAAATATAAAACTGGCAACAACTCAAAGCGAACGCTTCCTCGTTTGTCTGTAGACAGCTTGTCGCGTTTCTTTTACATTTTGATCTCTTAAAATAGATTTTCTGTTTTTTTTTTTAATTTTCAGATTGCAGGTTTTAATGGTTTGAGTGAAGCTTTTAAAAGATTGGATTTTCGGAACGCTGTTCGGGATATCAGAAGATTTAATTATATTTGCAAAGTAAATTTGAGTATTATTATTATTATTTTTATTTTTTTTTACATGCAATTTTTTCGTTATTTTATTTATAATTTTTATTTTTTGTTTATTTTTAGTTATTGCATCTTTTAATCACACAAAATCTGACTATGTTAAGTGGTTGTGCGCAAAAAGTTCTATTCAATATGTTGGAAGAAGTTGCATTTCAAGGTGAATACTATAAAATCTTGCGCAGTTCAATTTTAGTATCAAGATATCGGTATGATTATACGTGCCATCAAAAAAATGCATCTGTTGGGTACATAAATTATCATTTTGAATGCATAAATGAACATTTTGTATGCAAAAATGCATCTAGACTGCGAAACTGTCTCATTAGATAATAGTGGACATTTTTTTTGATGTACCATTCAGGTGGCAACTTTATAAGTAATCATCCTGTGCCTCAGATACACTAAACAATTGTTAAATAACAATGTTGCAATCTGTCATCCTGTATTCCCTCGGAAACAGCAACATGCCAGATAATAGTGAGTCTGACCAGGGTGCTGGATAATTTGAATTATTTGGCATGCCGGATAAAGTGAGAATTAGACAGTTTGCGATTTCTCGTACGAAGCCGAAAACAAGATTTAAAAAACGAAATATGACCAGTCGTCTACTTGTCAAAAACCGGTCAGACTCGTCTTTACCGGCATGCTGGAATGCGGTACCAATATTGTTAATTAACAAGTGGGTCTGATATCTCGTTAAATAACGATTAAATTATCGTTAATTAACACTTAGGACCAGTCATGTCATATTACGTTCTTTTCTAACAGGTGCTATTTATTAATCTATAAGCTGTATGTAAGGTAGAATGCATGTTAGTTGTGGGTTAGCTTTAAATTAAGAAAAACACTTGACTAAAATGTTTCTGTCTAGTAGTTTTCTACTTTTGTGTTAATTTTGCGAATGCATCAACAAATAATAGACAGTTTGCGATTTCTCGCACGAGGCCGAAAACAAGATTTTAAAAAACGAAATTTTCAAGAAAAAAATTTGTTTATTTAAATCTCGTTAATAAAATGTATCGGTGTTTGCGATTTGTCACGTAACGTATTACATATGACACTTAAATTGGCGGCAGCAATTTTTAGCAGAACTAGACACCTTATCACAAATTAAGCTTAAGTATTGGGCTTGTGGTTTGTGCAAGGTGTTTGACTGATTAAAAAATTAACCTCAGATAATGTAATCGACACAACTTTGCCAAAATTGCAGCCAAAGCGGAGGGTAAATGACGGCATGTGATTCTATGCAGTGCGGATGCGCAAATCAAGTTGTATACATGACAATTTGAAACGGGATTTTTGAAAAAGCTCGATCGAGATCTTTCTAACGAGAATACATGTGACAAGATATTTAACAATATCTCGTTATTTTGGCTTTTTCGTAATGAAGTAAATCTCTTACGAGAAATCGCAAACTGTCTAATTATTGTCGACCAAGGCTAAATTAGTATTAAAAGGTGCATTCATAAATTGCGTCTTCACATTGAATAAAGTTTCACGGTACTGAAAGGTTTAATATCACTAAACTTACCATTTAGTAGTTGCTAAATCATTTTTTGAATTGCAGTTTCCGATAACAAAACCAACATACACATCCTCCAAAAACTCCTCAGCGATCTCCAGAAAACCCTATTTGAATATTATTGCTGGGGACGTCCGCTTGGTTCCACTCAGTTATGGGAACATCACCGACAAACCATCCATCGAATTGACTCCATTGCCAAATGCATTGTGATTAAAGAGGTAATACTAAAAAATAATAATAAGCAAAAGTCAGCTGGCTTAGTGGTTTATCTCAGGTTTGCCTCCAGTTCTGCGTTGAACACCAAAATGTGTGAAGGGTTTTATTCAGAGTTTTCCAGCTTGCATTGTCAATGGATTTTCTTCAGATGCACTGGTTTCCCCATTTATGTTAAGAATTTATTTTGGGACCCTAGAATTGGGTATAGAATGATTAAAACATACCGTACTTTCTATTATGGAGTATGGTTGCTACGCTGGACAAATCGAGTCTATGGATGAATACCTTAAAGGTAGTCCCTTCATGCTCCATATGTAATGTTGTGAAAACATTCAGTTTTCTAGGGTATTTAACAAACATGTTATTACTAACTCATTTACAACTGATGCGGTAAATCATTGAGGAAGACCAGTGAACGGTCGAAAGCACTGGATGACCAGTAAATGGTCGAAAGCACTGGATGGGAAAAGTTATTTCCGGGGATTAAAAAGTAGGGAGTTGTTCAGTTATTTAAAGGGGAAAAGCAGTTAAAAGAAGGGGGCGATAAATGTAGTCCATTATTATTATGGAACTTTAAAAAATATATGCAAATAACAATTAATATAATACTCGCTTGTTTTTCAGCCTGCCGATTCCATCTATCCCAAACTCCAAGATCTACCCGAAGAATTGATCCGTGAGATTATGCTCAGATTGAGCGACCACACAGACTTGCAAAATGGTGGAAAGGCGTATAATTTAATGCAGGAATTACTTGGCGAACAACGTATTTGGCGCGAACTGTGCAGATTTCATTTCAGTCCTCAGCAAATCCGCTGTGTACGCAGATCCAGTACCATTACCTTGAAGAAGATTGAAATGCAACAAGCTTTGGGTCATAATGAACATGATTTAAGGGATGATGGTCATTCTAGTGATGGAGAAGTAACAGCAAATGACGATGATGATGCAATATTCAAGTTAGAGAGTATTGATTGGGAAGATACCTATCACAAACTCAGGAGGTGTGTATTTCAAGTATTCTAAAGTATTCAGTCGAACTCTCCGATGATTGAGTTATTAGTTTTGTCAATTAACTAAAAACTGCAAAAAATAATCTTGCAGAAAAATGTGATACTATTTCCAGTTACAGTCGAACCTTGTTATAGATGATAGATGATTCATAGTAATAATGAGAAAGAGAATTTACCGATAAATTCCGTTTCCAAAACATTACGAGAAACTCCCATTGGTTGGAGCCTGTTTGCTTGCACATTAATACAAAAAACCACCAAAAACTATCATTTTTATGATCGTTTATGGTCGTTTTTTGGTTTGTTTGATGTTTGTTTATGTCGTTTATCTTTGTTTATGTTCATTTATCTTTGTTTATGTTTGTTTATGCCCTTTTATGTTCATTTTTCAAATTATTTTTAAGTGCATTAAAAAATTGCTGGGAAAAGGTTCTAGCCAATGGGAGTTTCTTGCAAGGTTTTGGAAACGGAGTTTAGGATACCACGGACTGTGATCTATTCGATTTTGTATTGTCACTTCTTGTAGCGCTATCTGTTGCGGCGAATTTTAGCCGTGAATAGCGCAGTGTAGTGTTAAATTCTGTCATAAAATACACATCGTGCTTGAGTGATTGTTGCAATTAGGTCAGCACTCATCTTTTAGCCTGATAAGCTCACTCGTTTTTTTGGGCACTCTTGATCTTATCAGGCAAAAAGATTCGTGCTGTCCTATTTGTCCTAACAATCTCTCGTCGTGCTTGGTATATTACTATTGAGAAATACCGTAGTTCCAGTTTCTGATGAAGGTCTTTGAATGAAGATCAAAGTGTCAAACCATACACTTATATCCCCTACTCACCTGAGCGCCTGTGTTACAAGTGGATTAACTGTCACCAAAATGACGTTGGTCGGCTGCCTAATGTTCTTTGGCTCACTTCCTGTTATATTGCAGAAGTGTGATAGATATGTATTCCATCACACTTCTGCAATAATTGGAAGCAATGGTGTAAAGGTGCATTTTCATTTGCGAGAGAATTTCTCGCGCCACAAAAAAAATTGCGCCAACAATCACGCCGCTCTAAAAATCAAGCTCTGGCTTGAGCATTTTCATTAGAGCTCAAAGAGCCACTTCTGGCTTTCAAAAATTTTTGAAAAATCAGTTGACATTTCATAAAATATATATTAGTGTGAAATGTTTAGCATCAAATATTGCTGAATTTATTATTTTTTGGCTTTTCTGGATGTGGATGGCATTGATTAATCAAGATTAAAAATTCAAGTGGAGGAAAAAAAATCAGCGCCATTTGCAATTGTGGGTGGAGCCTGTTCAAATGTCAAAATTGTTGTCACATGGCGCGATTTTAGGCGCTAGACTTGACAGAAGCGCGCCAGAAGCAGAATCGCGCCAACAATCGCGCGCCTTTGCAAGTCTAGCTTGCATGAAAATGGATAAGCGTGCGATTTTTGTTGCGCGATTATTGAAAATTAGGCGCGAGAAATGGCATTTCTCGCAAATGAAAATGCACCTTTACGTCATGGTAATCCGTGATGGTATTACGGCTACTTTTTTTTCATCATGTTAGTATCATCACTGTATGCTGCTACAATAACAGGAAGTGAAGCAGGGAACGGCAGTAGCGGATTGTAGGACAGGATTGTCGGAATCTTCCTTTTACCGTATTCCCTCGAAAACAATGGCATGCCGGTAATTACGAGTCTGACCAGTTTTTGACAAGTAGACAACTGGTCAATGAAAAATCAAATGGTCAAAATGCTGGAAAATTCGAATTATCTGGCATCCTGGTCTGACTCGCCATTATCCGGCATGCCGTGCTTTTCGAGAGAATACGGTACGTCGGATGGTCACCCACAATGCATGAGTTTGCAGTCCAGGGGATAGAGGTCTCTAGTCAAACCAAAATTGAAAAATCCAATTTAAATTCATTTTTATCCTTTGGTTGGCGGTTCTATCTTTCTTTTTAGTTGTGGTTTTTAGCATCTTGTTTCAATACATATTATGCTTTTTTGATAGAGCGTACGGACTCCGCGAAGAGTACGCAGAAATACTCCAGTTATGTCGACATTGCCGTTGCCTTTTCTGGAAGGTAAATTTAATTCAATTGAAACAATTGAATGGAATTATAGTGTTCTTTTATGACTTATTTCTTAGTCTTTTGGACATCCTTGCATTGAAAGAACCGTCAATGATCTGGATTTGGTCGACAAGAAAGCGCTTTACGTGCCTATTTCACCGCAGGCATTTCTTAAATTTTTCTCTCTTTAAGTGATAAGGATTAAAAGAGATTTTGAATCTCTTATTACTTGTGCAGCTGTTTTCCTTGAATTTATTATTATTATTACAATTATTATTATAATAATTATTATTATTATTATTATTTGATATTTTTTATTACTTTTTTAGTCTTGTTCATTGTATTGTGTGCGCGAAATGTTTTTTGTGATAATTATCAGTGGATTTTTTGCTTTTATTTATCTGAATGAAGGCATCTGATGCTAAAACTATCAAACTATGTGCTACTTAAAGTATAAAACAGATTTAAGAAAAAGAATCGTGTACTTGAAAAGTTTAAATATATTTATTTTCTCAAATGTTTTAATGTCCAACAGTAATAAATATACAAAGAAAGAAATTTTCTTAGTTTCTTGAAACATTAAGCTAGGTTCACATTAGACGAAAAGTAACGCAACGCAAGGAATTAGCAGCTTGTGATTGGTTGGAGGCTTGCGAATAACCAATCACAATTAATTCCTTGCATTGCGTTACTTTTCGTCTAGTGTGAACCTAGCTTTACACAAATCAAATAGGTAGTCAAAACCTGCCGAAATTTAGAATCTTAATTTGAGGGCCGAAATTTAGAATCTTAATTTGAGGGCCGAAATTTAGAATCTTAATTTGAGGGCAGAAACTAGGTCAGTTTAGCGAGAAAATGACGTTGGTGCTGTCAGAATTGATGCATCTCTTATGGTTTCCAAGATTTAGGCCTAAACTCATTTTTTAAAAATTTCTTCCATCTTTGCTTTCCAATCACTCATGAACTTTATTGTAGAAAGTTGTTTATTCAAGAAGAAAATGTTGATGGCATCAATATCTTTAAGTGAAACTTGATTCTACCTTAATGTATCTCTTCAATCCAAAGTTATGAGTAAAAAACTGATTTCGATGTCGTTTTGCAGTCGACAAGTCATCGAGATGCTTCTCCTCCTTCCTTTTACCACAGAAAAATCAAAAATAATAAAATTATGAAACTTCAATTAATTTTATGTATAATTTGATACTTTTTTTAAAAAATGTACATTTACAAAAACACAAGACTTGACTGGATTGAATTTTTAATCACAATCACATATTGATGTGATTCTGATGTTGTCGTGGAGACGGTTGATCCCAATGATGTGGTTGTTGACGTTGAGGATTGTGGCTGCCTGTGCATACTCCTACTTCTCTATTCCTATGGTTATTATTCATGCATCTTGCACCATAACAACAATTCCCTGTATCAGGAAATATCCAGCATGGTCCATAAAGTGGAATACATCTGAAAATGTCAATAAATTCCATTACTACGCTTTAGTAACTTACCGTAAACCGGGATAACTTTGATTTTCGGGCAATATTGATCAAATGAATTTTTTTGTCAATTGCATGAAATAAATGTTATGACTGATTATAAAATACCTCCGAACAATTATAATTATATTTTGGAAAATTAACCAACTTTTTTGAAAAAAAAATAACTGCACATTGGAAAAATTAAGTTGCATTTTTCGATTCAAATTTTTATTTTATTTGCTAAAACGTTTTTAAAAAGGAAAAGAATGGTCAAAGTTAGTTTACGAACCAAGAACCAGTGATAGAACAAAGTTAGTATTCCACGATGGGTAACTTTGATGTTGGTGTTTTTGTTTTTTTAAAAAGGAGTTAAAAATTAAACCAGGATTTTTAGAATGAGGGTAGCCTTGAAGTACAATTATGATTATGCTTGGTTCCCACTTGGCAAAAATTCCGGCACAAAATTTTGAGTGCAGAAAAATATGCGGACTGAAAAGTGGGCAAAAAAATGCAGAAAAGTAGAATTTAAAAATGGATGCCAGCTAAGGAAAGCTATTTATAAACACTGCTGCTTTCTACACTCAAAATTTTCTGCAGCAGAAAATTTTCTGTCGGAGTTTCTGCCAAGTGGGAACTAAGCATAAGGGACGTACATTGTAAGACAAAATTCAGATTTTATTTTTATGCCTGAAACTCATGACGGGGCATCGTTTTGAAGTTGAAAATTGATCAAACTAACCCCGGTTTACAATACCTATAGTTAAACCGGACCTAGGATGGGGCTGAAAAATTGGGTCCTGTGTCTGGTTCACAGAGCTTAGGCATTGAGCTTAGGCATTGTCATAATCAGTTTTGCAACCTTCTTTATTAAAGGACCATGACATCGTCCATAATAAATGATGTCATGCAGTGATGGGGGTGGGGGTTCATGCAAATGTGACTTATTGTGACTATAGGGGAAGGATGGGTCATTTATGGATGATCTCTTAACATGGACAGTTTTATGTCTGGATCCGGACAGAACAGGTGTCTGATCGGTGCTATGTCCTGATTCCGGACTGCACAAGTTACCCTGTACTAACTTTAACCCTCAAAGCCCTGAAATTTTGGAACGACGTAGAGCTCGATTAATGGTCACAATTGTGTCCATTTGGAGTCTCTTCTTTGAAGCGCTTTAGTGCTGTTACCATGGTTTCTCCAACCGACACTAGGTGTCACCAATTGTAATAATCAAGACATGCGGTCAAAATGTTGTTTTAAACAGCATGCAAGTATTTATAATAACAATTGCCTATATCAACTTAATTTAAACTGAAATTAGTTTCACATTATCTCAGTTGACCATGTGTTTCAAAGATGAAGGGTTAATGCTGTGTATGGTTATTTAGTTTATATACAGGGGGCGCAATATTCTAAAAGCGCTCTTACTAGAGTAAAATAAACAACCAAAAACTGGGAATTTAAGGGGACTGTTTTTTCTTTTTACAATAACTTTTTTATTTTATGCCCGATTTCAATGAAATTAATTCAGAAAATGTAAATGCATATTTTTAACAGCTACTGCAAATTTCAGATTTTTTAAAACTTTTTTGATAAAAAATTGTATTCACAACTGCAGCTGGTCACAGTTGTGGTATAGGATGGGGCTTTGAGGGTTAAATGTCCACAGGGCACTATAATTAAACATTAAATACAGCACATGCTGTGCAGTCTGGACATAGGAAGGTCTTAGAAATATGTCTGGTGCGCAAAGCGTTCGGTCCACATGGGTGCCACTAACACAGACTGTCTTATGTCCGGACCGGGGACGAACGCAAAATTTTGTCTGGACAATACAGCTGTTCGGATGGCGCTATGTCTGGACCGCACAGCATATACTGTACTACTAAATTATACTGTATGTACTGTAAAGTGTAAACTTTACCCATTATTGACAATTCCATTAAAGACATCAAAACACACAAAAAGAACCAACACTGCAAACATCATTAGTGAAGTTTTCATTTAACCTGCTTAGAAATGGAGTTTATAAAGTAAATTGATAAATAGTAGTCACAATAATAGTAAAAAATCAAGATTTTCATACTATGGAAATTTTGCTTTTTGGCTACAAATAAGTGTCGAGGCAAGTTCTAGCTTTCCTTTATATTTTAAACCTACGCTAATACCGGACATTATTAATTACGGTAATGTTTTATATAAGCCCTATTAAATCAAATTGTAATATCATCTAACAACTGTAGTATAATGTTCAAAAATCTTTCTAGGATGTTGTTAAAGGGTTTACGAAATCACATTTTTTATTGGTCTATTGGATCAAGCATCAAATGAAAGCTGGAATTCGCTTTGCCACTAATTTTTTT
>JH431604.1:0-22621 GCA_000239455.1 Strigamia maritima | reverse complement strand
GTAACCTAAATCCTATCAGAATAGACTAGTGGATAAGAAGTTGTTATAGACCGAATAATAAAAGTATATTATATATCAGGGATGATATTTTGTGGCCATTCGACCACATCACGCATCACAAGATACAGGTCTACACAACAGACAAAGTGTACTACCCACATGAATAGACACCTGATCGAATCGCAATCTTCACACAATGAAAATCGCAACCTCATCTCGGTAGAACCTCCACGTGTGACGATCCAATATTCGGGGAAATTACCAAGCGGTAATAACCTCGAAATACCGACTAAATCACTAACTACTACACGAGATGTGGAAGTGATAACTCAGTGTGTGAAAATGTACGGAAACTCAGAGAGAAAAATATACACATAACTTATCAAAACATGACAATCTGCATTTATTAACAGAGCACTGACTAACAATTACTTATACAATTCTAAAGCCAGGAATAATATACTATCGAACAGAGTGTAATAATATGAATGTACGGGGTTAATCTGGAGTATGTCTAGGTCTGGATCTATATCTGTCATTCCTGGTTGGTCTGAAGTGGTTCTAACAGGATTTGGAGTGGGAGGTCGATCCGACTAACGGTTGACTTTTGGCTGTATTCGTCACAAGGTTTGGGCTGGCATTGCCGAATGACAATGTGTCCCAGACAGATGATGATCAATACTCGGGCCATCTGACCAGAGTGTCATAACAAGACAATACGATAACATAGATACCGTAAACAAGAGTTGAGTGGGGTGTCGCGTGGGTCAAGCAACCCACTTGACCTTCATCCTTATAGTCCGGCGCTCCGCATCGCGACTAACACGTTAATAGATAATTATCCAACCGAAAGTAGAGTGGTCACGATAACTGGCATGTCCAGATCAATAATCACCACTCTCCGATGTGTCACAACATCATGTCATCATCACTTTTGTATATTCGCGGTACATAGGCCTTCATAACATAAATGCTATGGCTCACTACGGTCTTTACGGTTGTTGCAACTGCCGGTTCGAGAGTCTTAAAAGCGTTCTGAAACCACGTCAACTAGGTAAATCTGAACATAATATCAATATATCTTTAAGGGTTATCTGGAACCAAATAGAGCTCTGCAAGCCCTTTTATAGTGGTCGCTCACTTGGTGGTCAGCCTGTGTCCAATTGAACATCAGTATGATCATCAGAGGCGGGCACTATAAGCTTAACTATGACATGCCGGGAGTTGGGCCAATCGGTACAACTTCCTGCCAGGGTCCAAGTGAACTCTGCTTGACCAGGGTCAAGGGTCAGCTACACAAACTAGGAAGTAGGTCGCAGGTGCGACCAATTACATAGATACACATGAAAAGAGTAAGTGTTGTAAGGAATTCCTTACAATACTTTCCCTAACTGATAATCACTTTTACAAGTGATTTCCATCCAATGTATAAATAATAATGTGAAATATTATTATTTATCATAATTCAATAAATATACACTCTGTTATGAATTATTTACTTGTCAAACTGTTCTTAGTTATTTATTAGACCCAAAAGTGAGAATAACTGATAACTGTAGTTTGAATTTGGCGCAGACAAACAGTCAGCGCCAAATAGTGGCAGAATAATAAGTAGTTTCCGATTTTGGACCGTCACAAGTTTATATACAGGGGGCGCAATATTCTAAAAGCGCTCTTACTAGAGTAAAATAAACAACCAAAAACTGGGAATTTAAGGGGACTGTTTTTTTCTTTTTACAATAACTTTTTTATTTTATGCCCGATTTCAATGAAATTAATTCAGAAAATGTAAATGCATATTTTTAACAGCTACTGCAAATTTCAGATTTTTTAAAACTTTTTTTGATAAAAAATTGTATTCACAACTGCAGCTGGTCACAGTTGTGGTATAGGATGGGGCTTTGAGGGTTAAATGTCCACAGGGCACTATAATTAAACATTAAATACAGCACATGCTGTGCAGTCTGGACATAGGAAGGTCTTAGAAATATGTCTGGTGCGCAAAGCGTTCAGTCCACATGGGTGCCACTAACACAGACTGTCTTATGTCCGGACCGGGGACGAACGCAAAATTTTGTCTGGACAATACAGCTGTTCGGATGGCGCTATGTCTGGACCGCACAGCATATACTGTACTACAAAATTATACTGTATGTACTGTAAAGTGTAAACTTTACCCATTATTGACAATTCCATTAAAGACATCAAAACACACAAAAAGAACCAACACTGCAAACATCATTAGTGAAGTTTTCATTTAACCTGCTTAGAAATGGAGTTTATAAAGTAAATTGATAAATAGTAGTCACAATAATAGTAAAAAATCAAGATTTTCATACTATGGAAATTTTGCTTTTTGGCTACAAATAAGTGTCGAGGCAAGTTCTAGCTTTCCTTTATATTTTAAACCTACGCTAATACCGGACATTATTAATTACGGTAATGTTTTATATAAGCCCTATTAAATCAAATTGTAATAATATCATCTAACAACTGTAGTATAATGTTCAAAAATCTTTCTAGGATGTTGTTAAAGGATTTACGAAATCACATTTTTTATTGGTCTATTGGATCAAGCATCAAATGAAAGCTGGAATTCGCTTTGCCACTAATTTTTTTTGTGACCAAAAAGCAAGATTTCTATATTGCTAAGTAAAATCATAGTGCTGACACGCATTGTTTATAAATTGATCACTTTATTTTAAATTCTATTACTATATGCAGTTAACATGAAAACTTCACTGATGTTGTTTGTAGTGTTGGTTCTTTTTATGACTTTTGATGTCTTTAATGCCAATAATTATGGGTAAAGTGATTAGAACATTTAATTTGGTATTTACCGTATGTACTCGCGTATGAGTCGAGGATTTTTGGACCAAATCTAGGCCTATTTTTCCAAATTCTACTTATACGCGGGTCTAAGAAACAAACATTTTTTTTTTTTAGAATTTTACAAATCACGTCCGTTCAACATGCAGGCCACCCCATAGGCTACCTACAGGGTGGCCTGAACGTTGAACGGACGTGATTTGTGAATACCGTATTTGCTCGCGTATAAAGTCGAGGATTTATGGACCAAATCCTGGTATTTTTCTTCCAATTTGACTTATACGCGACTTATAAGTCGGGGTCGACTTATACGCGAGTATATATGGTATTTACACATGTAAAGAATAGTTATGGAATTTATTTGCATTTTCAGATGCATTCCACTTTATGAAGCCTGCTGGTTGTTTCCTGACTTGGGAAATTGTTGTTATGGAGCAAGATGTGTACAAAATAACCCTCGGAATAGAGAAGTAGGAATTTGCGCAGGCAGTCACAAACCCCAACAACAGCAACAACCATATCGTTGGGACTCGGGGCCGTCTCAACGGTGGGCGGAGCCTGGCGGTGGGAGAGGATAGCGGCGATAGCTCTCTCTCTACTTGGATGGCTGAATATTTCCCGTTTAAAATTAACAAATTATTAATTTTGAAAAAAAGAAAAATGTTATTTTAGGACTAAAAATAAAAATTCTTCCGTTCACAATAGAAAAATACTACACAACACTAAAAAATTGATTAAAATATTTTGCCATATATTTTGTGGCCACTGGCCTTATAGTGAGTGAAAATGCATAAGAATTTGATATTCTTGTGTGATAATGAGTCATGCCATACTATGCTATACGTATAGCAATTATTGTTTTAAAAAAATTGAATTTTTTTTTAATTTTTTTTTAAATTTGTCCAATTGACCATTCGCCGAATTGACCTTCGGCCAATAGAAATTCACCGAATTAACCTATTCGTCGAATTGTCTTCATCGAATTGACCTCGCCAAATTGACCACGCCGAATTGACCTTCGCCCAGTTGTCCGGATCCCCTTGTAATGTATCTAATGGGTCTGAAAAATCATTATGACCAGAATTTTATTCCAAATCCAATGATACTCCAAGATGTTTAACTGTGTACATACCTCTAACACATCCAGGATGTATGGCTTAATTCATCAAGAATTCTGGTCGTAATGATTTTTTGAAATCCAATTTAGAAAAGTTGCCCAAGAAATAGAACATCCTAGATAAGTTTAATTTTTAATTTTTATTTTATCGTCAACAGTTCTCGAGATATTGTCAAAATTGCAAAAACCTGATTTTGGTGGTTTTTAATTTTTTTCTCAGTAACTACTTAATCAATCTTCAAAAATTTTACACGAAATGATAGCTCAACCATTCCTATAAATCCTCTTACAACCATTTGTCTGTGAGTATTACAGCTTTTAAGAAATTTCCATTTTTCTGACTTAAAAAAGTACCTGTTCCATTTTTTTGGCAAGGAGGTGTAAGTGGTATCAAGAATTTTGATACCACGGTTGCTCGAGCCACTCGAGTCAATCGCTAACCTTAACGCCACTAGAAAAGATAGTCAAGCCAAGTGTCTTACTTTACTCTATAATAATTAGTAAACAATATGCATTTGAAAAAGTGTGGATCAAAATGCTACTGGTGAGGCTGGTGCTTGAAGAGAAAAAATTAAATATGTCAACTTATTCTCGATTTAGCCCAACGAAAATATTTTTGTACAAACAGCACATACAAAAAAAAAAATAATAAAAGGAAATTAATAAAGCTAGCACAGTGGGTCTCAACCATTTTTCAATTTTTACCCCCGTCTTGCTCAACTTTTGGATCACTAATAAAACACCTAACCTCACGTACCGAGTTTGTATGCACACTCTGACCGGGATTGCTCGGAGCGGGACTTCTATCCCTTTAACTGGTTGTCTAAGGGTTTTTGATTCGAATGAATCAAGGCCGAAATTCTAGATAAAATTCATCCCATCAAGGCGAATTATTTGAAGTAAGAAAATTTCCTAATGTGAAAATTGTAAAGCTAGGTTCACATTTGTGTTCACACTAGCAGTAACAGTAGAGAAGTAGCAGCGTGATGCTTGTGGGACAAAAGTAGATCAAAAGTAGCAGCAGAGAGAAGTAGAGTAAAGTAAAGTAGTGATCAAACACAAGTATCAAGTAAGAAAGTAGCAGTAGAGCTTTTCTACTGACAACCAATCCTGGGACACATAGTTGTCACATGACAACCACATTTTTGCAAATGGCAACTGACATGAAGGAAATTAGTGGAAATAAAGTGGAACTCGCTGTATGTTTTGCCATGCTTTATGTTTTGTCCAGACTTCAGAGATAATGGTCTGCGATTAGTCAGTTACAAGACGTAACATAACATTTTGTGTAGTCCGGATAAATGACCATTGTACGGACTAGAGGGAAACACTTTGGATCAGATAGTGTCTGGAGCGGACAGTACAGGTTTGTCTGTAGGCCACATTTCGATTGGATATTACTAAAATTTTAATTTTAATTCCATTATAATTAAATAAACTAGCATAACTTTAAATAAAAGCCCGAAATACGGTACTCGAATAGTAACTAGAATAACTTTTTTAATTTTAGTCCCAAAATAACATTTCTTTCTTTCAAAATTAATGATTTTTTTCATTTTAGACTGAAAATATTCCGCCATCCAAGTAGAGAGAGAGAGCTATCGCCGCTATCCTCTTCCTCCGCCAGGCTCTGCCCACCGTTGAGATGGCCCCGAGTTCCAACGATATGGTTGTTGCTGTTGTTGGGGTTTGTGACTGCCTGCGCATATTCCTACTTCTCTATTCCGAGGGTTATTTTGTACACATCTTGCTCCATAGCAACAATTTCCCACTTCAGGAAACAACCAGCATGCTTCATAAAGTCGTATACATCTGAAAATACAAATAAATCTCATAATAAATACTAAATTAAATGTTCTGAAAACTTTACCCATAGGAATTGGCATTGAAGACATCAAAAGTCATACAAAAAACTAACACTACCAACAACATTAGCGAAGTTTTCATTTTAACTGCGTGGTAATAGAATTTAGAGTAATTAATTTATAAACAATGCATAGTCACGGATTTTACTTGCTTTTTGGTCACAAAAAAAATTTAGTAAGTGGCAAAGGAAATTTCAGTTTTCATTTGAATCGTAATTTCATATTTTTTTATAAGCACTATAAAGTCACAGAAATAACAATACCAAACTATCTTTATTTGTTCTAGTATAATGTATATACTCTTCTTTCTAGGATGTCGTTAAGTGATATTATAAATTTAAATTCAGCGGTACATAAAAACACTTAAATATTTAGTTGCAATTTTTAAATTAATTTTATTTTTCTTTCATACCATAATTAAAGATCAAGTGCAGTCAAAAATTTAATTTTAATACACGAAAGAGTGTTAACAATAACATGTATTTCATGTCTGTGTGCGTGTGTGTGTGCGTGTGCGTGTGCGTGTGCGCATGTGTGTGTCCTTGATTAGAAGGTTAGGAATGGCTACTTTTTAAAATTTACTTAAAGTAGTGGGGTGGTGTTTTAAAATTCTGCCGGTAGATGACATTTTTTCAAAAATTTTATCAACCAATAATCAAAAAAACAAAAAAGTTGTCCAAAAATGCCCAATCATTTGGTGGGTAACAGTATTGCTTGTTTCACACCGTTCCTAGTTATGTTTTATTATTAAAACCAGACACTTACCAACTAACAATACTGACACTAGGTGTCTCTAACCTAACATGTTTTATCGTTCCCTGAAATTTTTTTCTCAACCGTTCGCCCGAGTCCGCGTGCTTGTCCGAGTCCCTACATTCGCCCGAGTCCCTACATTCGCCCGAGTCCGCGTGCTAGTCCGAGTCCCTACATGTTACACGAATCACCTGTCCGTCATACCGAGAACGACTCCATATATTCCAGATCTCGATTTCCAGCATTAAATTGAGCCTCACACAAGCTTAACACGACTGTTTTTTGTTTAATACAGGATTTTCCAATCAATGTTGCTAATGTAGTGGATGGAAAACTATTGTTTTTGAATTCTTAATTGTTTAATGATATTATAATAGATATACCGGTGGATAAAGTTTGTCCCAACGGTATAGGCTTAGTCATATTTGCGATGTGCATATTCTCCTAATTATCTTTTTCTAATATGGTTATTTTTTGCACGATAACAATAATCATTTGCTACATTCCAGAAACAGTTGCGTGTTGTCTATGTACCATGATGTATTTGTATCTACACTCTGCACAAGAAGAATGGAAATGAAAACCCAATAAGATAGAGACTTCATACAAGAAAACCGCAGTGATATAGACCATGGTAATACACCTTCTTGCCAAAAAAAAAGGAACAGGTACTTTTTTTAAAGTCAGAAAAATGGAATTTTCTTAAAAGCTGTAATACTGACAGACAAATGGTTTTAAGAGGATTTATAGGAATGGTAGAGCTATCATTTCGTGTAAAATTTTTGAAGAGTGATTAAGTAGTTACTAAGAAAAAAATTAAAAACCACCAAAATCAAGTTTTTGCAATTTTCACAATATCTCGAGAACTGTTGAAGATAAAATTAAAAATTAAATAAATTAAACTTATCTACAACCCCCAGTCATAAGTTTAGATTTTATAAAACATTAAACAGGTAAAAAAAATAATACAAAAAATGTAGAAAGGGCAAAAGTTTGGAAATTTCAATTTTTATCCAATCATTATAAAATTTTAGGAGGTTATTTAACATGCAGTAGTACATATGCTCCTAAAATTTTGTAATGATTGGATGAAAATTGAAATTTCTGTGATTTTTTTTTAAAAAATGGCGCCCTTTCACCTCTTCAGAAATCAATATTTCAAACGTTAAAAAAACATTCATTTTGAGAAATTTTTAAGAATTGTTCTCCAAACATTTCTGCATTTTTTCATTAAAAAAAATTAATTCTATATTAAGTAGTTCAAGTTTTGAGACTCAGTTGTTAAATTCTATCCTTTTCTTTGAGAGTCAATTGTTTGCTTTGCCCATGATTCACAAATTGTGCAAAAATCTAGAGTCTTCTGGTAGCAGAGGTTTGATTTAGCATTAATAAAACGCTTGTATAACAATTTCGAGTAAATTTTCTACACAATTTCTAAACTTTTGTCCAGGAAAAAATGAATTTCCAAACTTTTGCCCTTTTTACATTTTTTGTATTATTTTTTTTACCTGTTTAATGTTTCATAAAATTCTGAAAAAATAGTATTTAACCCTCAGACGCCTAACAGTTTGGGTCAATTGACATGTTTTATATACTCCGAGTTGAAGCGCTTTAGTGCTGTTACCATGGTT
This sequence comes from Strigamia maritima, assembly GCA_000239455.1. Lineage (NCBI taxonomy): Eukaryota > Metazoa > Arthropoda > Chilopoda > Geophilomorpha > Linotaeniidae > Strigamia > Strigamia maritima. The sequence continues at coordinate 14,426 of JH431604.1, read as the reverse complement.
ACCATGGTTTTACCAACTGACGCTGGGTGTCACCGATTGTAAAAATCAAGACACTCGATCAAAATGTGATCATTTGAACAGCATGCAAGGTGTTTAATCATTTATTTACAATAATTATGTATATTAACTTAATTGTAATTCCAATTAGTGCAATTAATTGCAATTGATATGAAATGTGAACTGAACATGTGCCAACATGTGCTTTGTTTATTCTCTACTTTGCATATAGGTGGCGTTATATTTTAAAAGCGCTCTCACTAAAGAGAAAAAATGCAGTGAAAACAGCAAACATTTTAAGCTGAGATTTTAAGGGGCTCATATTTTCTCTTTACAATAACTTTTTTTTATAAGTCTGAAAATTACCAAATAAATTGATATATGTAAAACCACTTTTTGAACAGCTCCAGAAAATTTCAGATTTTTTGAAAAAATTTTTGAAAAAAATTTGTATTCAGAACTATTGCCTGTGTCAATTGACCCATAGGATAGGCTTCTGAGGGTTAAGAATAAACGTATTTAACATTAATTTCTCAAAATTTCAGGTTATTTGGATGATTTTTTTGAAGTTATGCCTCTCCAAACATGACACTAAAGTTTTTTACAATCACTTTCTAAACTTATGACTGGAGGTTGTAGGATGTTCAATTTCTTGGGCAACTTTTCTAAATTAGATGTATAGGTCTGCGAAGCCCTCAAAAAAAGTCATAATGGAGCGAGAGGTATTGGGATCGATACCCAGCATCTCCACCATTTGTTACGTGACCCATAGGGATGAGTGAGCTAAGTAACATGTTGATAAGTTAAGACTAACTTATGCCTGCAATTAATAGAAACTAATTTATGCGCCCGATCAAGCGTTGAATTCGGATGAATCATGAGACAAGGTTTTAACTTAACAGAACATGATCTCTTTAATAGAGAGTTTGCGTCACTGCATTAAACTTTATAGTTATGAGTTATAAACTTATAACTATAAGGAAAACCCCATAACTCTAATTCCTGCACGATCGATATAAAAATAGTGGAGCCAATCCGAAGCTTTCTCGTTATAACTAGTCCCGGCCACAATTGCAAATGGCGACGACAAATTTTGGAAAACTCCAAATGGCGGTATAGACCGATGGATTCTAGGATTGATATCATGGTTAAATGATGCCATCCACTCCAAAAAACTTCAAAATATGATTACTGGGGGCTGAAACAAGAAAATCATTAAGGTTTTATTATATATTTTTGTGTTTGTCATGTTTTGATGAATTTTTTCCGTTATTGCATTGAGATTTGTTCTATGATTTTGTGGATGATTGAGATTTGTCCTGTACAGGTTTTATAAACAACACTGGCTTCCTGTACAGGTTTTATAAACAACACTGGCTTCCTGTACAGGTTTTATAAACAACACTGGCTTCCTGTACAGGTTTTATAAACCACTTTCCTGTAACTATAAGTATATCTTTTTTTGTCAGTGCAAGTGCTTGTTTTTTGTTTTATAATTATAGTTATGAGGTTTTAACTCATAACGTTTAATGCAGTGGCGCAAACTCTCTATTAAACATTAAGAGAACACTAAGGTTACAATAATAAAAGTAATACATCGACTAAACACTTAGCGAAACACTCGCTCACTTAAATCATACACAAAAGCTAATACAATTACTAACAAAATGAGTTAGTACACTTTGGTTTCGGTTGATTAATAATAAATGCCTAATGCGAGTGATCGGAAGGCCATCGGATTCTCAACGAGTCGAGTAGCCCCCAATCGAAAGGAAAAGTGGTTGTAGCATGGTATTAGTACACTTACATTAATTCATCAACAAGTGATCTGGTCCAAGACCAGGCGAGAACTTCTGCTCCTTGCTCAGATCTTTACCTCTTATACTCTGGCAATACACTCTGATTGGTTGTGAATACTAATTAGTGATGATGCAACTGTTGGCCTATGATGAGTTTCCGTGAGTTCGACTTGCTCACTGACGTCATTGATGTCATCGGAGGTGGACCTCTGGTGATGGTTTTTGGCATTTATAAAGCTACTAGTTGTAAAAATACCAAGGTGGCTTTAACGATCTATCTACTATTGGATTCGGACTGATACGGCAATCCTACGGTGCCATACCGTAACACTATGTAATGGTTGTCAACAATCAAAATTGTCAAAAAATCGTTACAACCAGAATTTTATTCCAAATCCAATGATACTCCGGCGTGCGGATAACTGCGTACATACCTCTAACACATCCAGGATGTATGGCTTAATTCATCAAGAATTCTGGTCGTAATAATTTTTTGAAAATTTTGATTGTTGACAACCATTACATAGCTCCATTATGACTTTTTTTGAGGGCTTTGCAAACCTATACATCCAATTTAGAAAAGTTGCCCAAGAAATTGAACATCCTAGATAAGTTTAATTTTTAATTTTATCTTCAACAGTTCTCGAGATATTTTCAAAATTGCAAAAACCTGATTTTGGTGGTTTTTAATTTTTTTCTCACTAACTACTTAATCAATCTTCAAAAATTTTACATCAAATGATAGCTCTACCATTCCAATAAATCCTCTTAAAACCATTTGTCTGCCAGTATTACAGCTTTTAGGAAATTACCATTTTTCTGACTTTAAAAAAGTACCTGTTCCATCTTTTTGGAGGTGTACAGGAGGTGTACAGATTATTCAGCATAGCTGCTCTTGCAGATTATATCGATACTTGTAAATCATTCTATGCCTAAAATTTTATCTTTTTTAAATTGATAATCTTCAAATTTTATTTTTCAAATTACAAATTAACCCAAATTAATATTAATTTTCATAATATTGATCTTCATAATATTGGTCTTCATAATATTGATCTTCATCCTTTTTTAAGTTTTTCTTCAAGTCCCGTGATTGTGGCTTGTGACCACCTCTACATAATAATAATTCAATTTAATTCACTTATTGGTTTCCCAATTTAGCATGGGTAGCTACTGTACCGTACATCAAAGTTTTATACAACCGCCATTAATATTAATTAATAAACACTACTAAACAAAGTGAAATTAAACAACATTGAAACAAACACTCGTCTTATGTTGTTGCTTGCCTCCTCTTCTGTATTTAGTTTTATTAATTTTTGTATGTAGTTTGTACATAGTATATCAAACTATATACAAAGTGTCTTTTTTATGTATATCTGGTTTTAATTTTAAATGAATAGACGGTTTGCGCTTTCACGAACGTAATTTTTTTAATTACGAATGTTATATAAATACGAGATTTTAAAAATTAATCTCGTATTTAATTTAACATTCGTAGTATGAATATACGAGATTTATTTTTCAATTCGTTCGTATATAAGTTGATATACGAATGCACTACACATGCGCAGTGTGCATCAAAATTCGCACATGCGCATTGTTCTGCAATTTGAAGCGAGCGAGGCATCCATCTTGTTTTTCATCGGCTCGTATTTTCGGTAGGTTTTTAGTCATCTAGGTTAGAGATTTGTTTGCAACTAACTATTTTTTATATAAACATGGCAATAGACACACATAATGTATACATTTTCTGAATAAAGCCATGTTTCTCGTGTATTTGTTTATTTCGTTCTTGTTCGTGTTTAATTGTTTCTGCAAGCGCAATCTGAAACAATGATTTTAATCACGAGACATGAGATAATTAATAAAAATGAATTTATTTCATTTTTATTAATTTATTTCACGTTCGTAATAAAATCTCGTTCGTGAAAGCGCAAACCGTCTAATACATTTTCTATGTGTCGGTTTTATAGTGCTGTGTCTTGGTAATGGTGTCAAATTTAATAAGTCAGTAGTTTTAGTATCAGATTTTCATGTCAAATTGGTGTGTATGGCTGTAGTAGCCGCTAATTTTTTTTCTCTATCTTTGCTTTTAAAAGCTAGAAAATACAATATCCAAATCTATTGAACCCTTCAGATTCGATTCATTAAGGCACACCATTTTGCCACATGATAAAAATGCTGAGTTGACTCCAAATGCGTATTCAACGTAAGGATTCATAAAAATAATTTTTCCTGACTTATTGCATATATAAGTAGAGTTGGTAAAAAACACGGTTAAAATTTGGTCCAAAAATTCTCGACTTATACTGTACCCGATGATATACGGTACATCTGAAATTGCAAATGGGTTGAGCTACAATTCCACTACCGTATTTCCTCGGAAACAACGGCATGCCGGTAATTACGAGTCTGACCAGTTTTTGACAAGTAGACAACTATACTCTATTTATCATTTCGTGCGCGAAACTCCCATTGGTTAATGACCTATATTGTACTGAAAGTATATATCACTTTTAATCCTCTAGCTGAGTCAAAAAATCATTGCTTTCTAGTCCAAAAATGAGCAGGCCATTGTTAACAAATAAAAATCCTTGTAAAATATTTTTAAAAATTTATTTACATTTGGGCATTTACATTTTTTGGATACAAAACACTGATTTTTCAATTCGGCTCGACGAGAGGATTAAAATAAGATACCACAATATATACTTTCAGTACAATATAGGTCATTAACCATATGTAGCACAAATATAGAAGGAAGAATCAGTTTTGGGTATAAAAGGGGGAAAGCATGTAAGGATACACAACCTTTTATGTGGTTGTATGAGGCGACCCCTTTGTAGTTGACCTACGTAGGGGTAAGTAAACGGGGGAGGGGAGGAAGGTAAACACAGGAGGTGAGAAAGCTTACACACATACAATGCATAATCCCAAAATGTTCCAAAATGGCAGGTCCTGCAAGTTTTAACATCCCAAATGAATCTAATTCATTCTGACATGAGGAATGCCTTAAAAAAATATCAAAAATAAAAATCATCATTTTTACACTTCTTTCTTGCCATTGCTAACGAATGGGTTCCTTAAAATGTGGCAGTGTAAATACACACTGACCTTTGTCCATTCTTACCGTTTTGACCACTTTTGTCTATTTTCCCCTATACGACTAGTACCAATACTGATTCTCTGTGACACTCTGTGCCACCTTTGATGAGTAATGAGCCCAACCCAGAAAACATTCCATAACTCCTTTATACTAAAATGTTTTGTAAACTTTACCCTTTACCAGAACTACAAACATCAAAACTTATGAAGAGCACCATGATTAAAATCAAAATCATGCTTGAAGACTTCATTTTTACTGAATACTAATAAGTATAATAAAATTTTTAAGTTAATATCGGGTTGCAGAACATCCGGGGTTTTGAACTCAAATATTTTTTGATGTAAAAGAGCTAAAAAATTAATTTTTTATATCCTGCTGGTTTTCTCATCAGCCAAGACGAATGTTAATGTTATTAAAATAGGAAATAAAACTTGCAGAGTTTTAAAACTGCTCTGTCACATCAAAAGGTATTTGATTTTGAAAACCCCATAAAGCATTTTTACTGACTCTGTATACAGTAGTCACTATTACAATGAAGGCTTTACTAACTGCTAGGATTATGTAATAAACAGAAATTTAGATTTCTTATACCATAAAAAGCTGTTAAAAATGGCACAACAAATTCTCTCTATTTGTTTTATATTCCAGACTGAATTCTGAGCTATTAATTTTAAGAGCATTCAGTTTCGATTTTTTATGGACACTAAAATCAAAACAATACAATTTTAATCTAACTTTATTGAATTATTCACTTGTTGGTATGTGTATCATTACAAAAGCAGCGCAACTGTACTGGATTGTTTGATTTATGTCTGATTATGCAAGTTTCATATTTTTCTTTATGGTTTCTGCACTTATTTCCTCCCCTCCTATGTTAGACTATCCACCACTTCATTTAACCCTTGGATGGGCAACCTATGACACGATTGTGTTCAGCTCTTTTCTTGAATAGGAAAATTTTTTTTTGGCTTATCTTATGAAGCTGAAATTTTTTGACTTTGTTCAAATACTAATAAACTTTATATAAAAAAAATTTGAAGTATTTGCTTTGATATTTTTTGAAATAATTGATCGGCAAATTTTAGCCCCTTAAAACTCCAGCAGAAAAAAAAACCGGCTTCACTGCATATTGGCTAAAGCGCTTCTGTTTAGGGTTACTAGCAGACGATCTCATTAAAAAAAAGATTGTGAAGCAGGAAAGCCAAGTAAAGATGAAACTCCATGCGCATGTGCAGTGGTCGCTTTTGGAAAAAACTAGCGCCAACAGCGGCAGTTTTTCCAACCAAATGCAAGAGCGCTTTAACTACTTGACCTGAAATATGAACATGATCGTGTCTATGGGTTATCCACTAATGTTATTTTTAAAGCTTGCCTATCCGAGGGTTAAGGGGATTCATTCTCTGTCTATACTGCCCAGTTGGACATTCAGTGCGTTTATTATATGTCCTTCTGTGTTTGGTTCATGATTAAATTCAGGGAAGTAGGGTTTTAGTTCTCGACCATTTATCGATTTAAATTACTTATTGTTTGCCAGTAGTCGAAGCTCGTAGGCTCCGCCTTCATGAACTGCTATAATGTCACAGAACCCTTCCATTTTGTCGAATAAGTTAACTGTTATTCCTTTTGAGGTGTCTAAAAGTATGTGTGTGTTGCGCCACACGCGGTTGTTTATTTTGAACGTTATGACGCTTTCTCACACATCAAAATTATTGGTCATCATATGCTGATAAGTACCAAATATGATGGCCTCTACATTATGGACATGGTGTGGTGACCCGAATGGATACCTTGGACATTTTCCAGATTTAGGGTATTTATGTGTGAGCATGTTTGAGCGTGTTTGTGTTGTGCGCATATGTTGTGTACCAGTACAACATGTCTTGTAAATATTATTAGTATTTAATGAGTGTAAATAAACTTAATTTAATTGTATAACTTGCTTATAATTATCTTTTGTGTTGTTTTGTTGAGAATGTTGTGTTTTATATTCAATAATTCAATTGTGTTTAGAGTATTATTTAGGGATAAATAATATTATTGTTTTATTGAGAAACATTTTATCACTTGAGTTGTTTATCCCAGCTAGGGTGACAAGTCTCCGCCCACTTGAGGGAGGAATAATCTGATTCATCTTAGTTGTACTCATTTGAGCTCACTGCGCAGCTTTTGTGCGCAATAACAACATTGTCCGGGGAAGAGCTCAGCTCTTTCCCTCACTGAAAGTTTCAGTCACAGTCTTACTTCCGAACAAACAACAGTCCTTCTTGGATCAAACTTCTACTTGAATCGTATTTGTGTGATCAAAGGCATAGTCAACGGAAGAGGGATTCGCTCACGCGTCACTGATAAGTAATATTTTATTAGTGTATTTTCTGGCAATTAGCTCAGCTAATTGATAGATTACTATTTTTCTAGTGCCAAAATAGCGAGGGATATCTACTGTGTGTGATCAGGCGTTTCCTGCGAGTCATCAGTCGCACTTGTTGTTGCAAGTGTGATTGTTTGTCGGGAACATCCCGTTTGATCAAATTCATTGGCCGGTTTACCTGGACTGCGAGCTGTAAATCGTCGTAAAAGTTCGATGTTGCATCGACGCTCGTGTTCCAAGAAGAGCCGCGAACGATAAATCATCGAGAGACGCACCAGCGAGTTTTTACATTAATTTGTAATTATTTGTATTTTATCAGTTTTGAATAAAGTGAAAAGTGAACGCGACAATATTCTTGCAGTTTTTCCGGATCAATTGTAAGTTCTTCATCAAACATTCATGGATTCCACGGGATTCTTTAATCCTTTCCGAGACTTAAGGATGCAGGGAAGAACCCTCAAGTTTGTAAAATCGCGGTTTGAATGCTAAAGGCTATTTTGCGCATATTCGTCCTACCTTGAATGTAACTGGGTAAAAATTGCTAGGGTATTTTACATCTTCCACTGGGTTTGTCTGTGGGTGATAGATTGAGGTATGGATTGTTTGGATATCAAATTTGGTACAAAACGTTTGTAAATATGCGCAATAAATTGGGCTTGTTATCGGAAATAATTTTTTGAGGAAACAATAAAGTGTAAAGCCACGTTGTGTTAACGATTTTCTCGGTCATGAAATTTTACATCGAGAATCTAACTTGTGAAAACTATCGACGAGAGTGTAGGCGCGGATTCATTGAATTCGAATTTTTGGTCGAATCTCATTGGTCGGCGCGCCTATTGTTTTGATTATCGAGGTTCTCGTTTTAATTCCTCTCTTGTCAATGGATTTAGACAAGAAAGTGTGTATATGTTTGTCTTTTATATTGGAAGGACCATGTTATCAGCATCACCACATGACTAATCTCGCTTGCTACATGTCGCAAGATTATTTCTAAAAGTAGGTTCACCCTAACCTAACATAACCAGTCTCAATATGTACTCAAACAAACACAATAATGTGATGGTACATTGACATTGTTGAGAGAACTGCATGGCCAAACCTTGTTATGATAACACTACCAAACCACATATTGCAATGGTTGAGTCATTGCAATGAGATTTACTGTTGTATAATTGTTTCATTTCATTGTCGTTGTTATGGGGAACATTCAAACACAAAACCAAAGTTAATATCTGGGATTTAATCTACAATTGGGCCCTACAAAAGCTGGTTCACATTCAATTGAAACGTAAGAAAAAGATACGCTTGGGACCCTACGATTTTGAAGCGAATTTAGAATTGAGAATTCTGCCTACGCTTTGCCTGACGCTTCGCATTGTTTGCATGCTGTGATTGGTTGTTGAGTTTGATAAAAATGGCGGTTGTTTTTCACTAGATCGACAATTCGAATTATAAGCTAATCTTCTAAATTTAAACCCAAACATCACGGTTTGTTTCCGTTTTTTGTAAATGTCATTAGTCATGACATTTACGAAGAAAATAAGTAAAATTTGTAAAAATTAACACACAGCTGCAAATTATTGCAGCATTGTGAACAATTTTACTCGCGGTTTGGAGCAAAACTTTAAGTTTTGCTCCTACATGTCAATTGAATGTGAACTAGGACCCAATATACAAGGACTGGCAACAGCACCATGCGAGGCGAATTTGCGCGCGCAGGGGATTATGGGAGATCCGGTCTCTCAAAACAAATATATGATAAAGAATTTGTCGCCTAAACATAGTTTTTTCTCATCTCATCGTTAAAATCAATTTGAATCTGAATAAAATCTAAAAAATTTCGATGCAATGCAATGGCGTCATTGCATTCTGGGACTTCTGTTCTCTCAATCCCTCGACCAATAACAGCCTCAACATGCTCTCTATGAGAGGTTTTAACATTACGTTGTCAGTCTTTTGTATATTGGGTCCTAGATGTGACCTAGCCTTTATACTAAACTGCTTTTCAGGGAAGTTCTATGATAATATGATATGATATTATGATATTATAAGAGTATAACTTTAGAGAGCAATTTTTGTATATAGCCAGCATGAAATTCATCGCAATCAATTTAAATTATTTCATGGTTTTATCACCACCTTAGTTGACTAAATTTTTTATGCAAATTTAAGGATGTTGATGTTTTCATAACAGAAAAAAAGTTCAGGAAGTTAAAAAAATCCGGAAGTCTTCTAACATATGTAATTATGTAAATATTTACAACACTTATAGATAGAAAAAATTAAAACATTCTTTATTTGAACAAGATATTTACTATGGAAACAGCTAATTTATTATTGGCTTTTAATTTGTAATTTTACTCATTAAGACATCAACAAATGACAATAGTACTGCTTAGAAGTTTTGTCCACCTTTTGTAAGTACCTGAACCTATCTGTTATTAATAATGCACTTCTATATCTGTAGTGTAAAATTATAATATCAATTTCAGCTTATCAGTAAAAATGACTTTTTTCTCAAGATTTTCTGTTTGCTTGTTGCTAATTCTATGGATAAGTTTTAATCCGGTTGCTGGCGAGTAAGAAAATTTTGTTTCAGTTGCTGTAGTAAACCCACGTAAATTTTCCTGCGTTATAAGGCTACGAGTGAACTTCAGAGCGATTTTAACAATGACCAAGGTGATAGTACACTACCATGCTATACTGTCAGTTGTAATACCACAAGCGCTAGTGTGATTGTCGAAATAAGCTTGTAGCAGTGAATTTTTTTTACTCGGTAGAAATCACGAGTGCATCAAAAATTGCGACCTGAATAAATCACGAGTGCTCGCAGGGCACTAGTGGTTTATTCTGGTTGCAATTGTTAGATGCACGAGTGGTTTTACCAATGAGTAAAAAAATGAATGGTTGCAAGCTGTTTCGACAATCACTAGCGTGAGTGGTATTCGGGAAGAGAATCTAATGAGAAAACTACAACAACAAATCTATATCTATATTTCTCAAAGGACTTCACGAGATTTTGCGAGATTCCACGGGATTCATGGGATTTCACGAGATTTCGCAAGATTTCACAGGATTCCACAAAATTTCACGAAATTGTACAAGATTTCACGAGATTTTACATGATTCCGCGAGATTTTACATGATTCCGCGAGATTTTATGGGATTCCATGAGATTCACGGGATTTTAATAAAATACCCGAGCGAATCTAAATTCTGTGGAATCCTGTGGAATCCTGTAAAATCTCGCAAAATCTCGCGAAATCTAGTGAAATCTCGCGAAGTCTCGTGAAATCTCGTGGAATCTTGTGAAATCTCGTGAAACATTGCACCATTGCCATTTTTTTGGCAGTGGGGTAGAGTGGCTCGCTCTGACGGCTAATTGTTTCAGAAATGGATAAAAGTCGGATATTTTTCATGGTGCTAAATAATCAAAACAATAGGCGCGCCAACCAATCAGATTCGACCAGAAATTCGAATTCAACAAATCCGTGCATACGCTCTCGTCGATAGTTTTTATGAGTTAGATTCTCAGTGTAATCAGCCTCCCATTGGTAAAAATTTAACAATGAAACTATTGTTAAAATTACTCCGCTTGCTCAAATTTATTGATTTTAAAAATTATCATATACAATATCCAAAGAGCTAGGAAAATTATTGAAGAATCATACAAGTACGAGTTTTCTTGCGAAGTAAGATCACGAGTGCCTGAGTACCCGTATGATTATTCGATGATCGCGAGACATTCGGAAAGAGAATTTTTGAGTCCTAAATTGAAATAAACCTAGTGGGAAACTCTACAATACGCACGCATCAACGGCGATTTTCAAGTGAGAAGCTCCTATGGTCTTTCCCGAACATAACGCCATGACGTTATATTCGAAAATAATTTCAAAAATGATTTTTTTCAATCATTATATTGAAAATTCGGATAGAACAGCATTTCGAATAATGCGCCATGGCGTATTTTTCGAATAAGACGCCATGGCGCATTATCGCAATCAAAAATTTGGATTTTCGATTGAAAAAATCATTAGCACTACCACAAAAAAAAGAAAAACAAGAAATTAAAAAATTAAAAATAACAAAAAAGAAAATACAAGAAATTTCTTCATTTCTTACACCATAACACCATGGCGTTATGTTCGGGGGAAGACAGTAGTGAGAGCTTTTCACTATTAGGAGTGCTTTGGCCTATCCCCTGTGTGCCTTGTTACGTGTGAGGATTTGGACTCAAAAATTTTCAGAGTAATTGCAAAATCCTGCTGTTAATAAATTTAATTTATTGTTCAGATGTGTATCAGGACATGGGCACTGCAACCATTTGGAAAGTTGTTGCGAAGGACTATTTTGTGTAAGCCATACTTATCTAAGCCAGGATGGGTCATGCAAACCTATTGGAACTTTTAACTTATTAGGATCCTGGTATATAAACATCATTTTAACTCTGTGTGCTGAAATTATACTAAAAATATTTGAAGAAAAATAAAAACAGTTAAAATATGCCATTTTTTCATAATAGAATTTCTGCTATGAGGGACTACTTTGCAGTGAAGCTTAAGAGACTGACTACACACAACACAACAATAACAACCTGTTTCAAAATAGCTTGACAAAATGAATAAAATCATATAAATAAATATTTGAAGAGAAATTAATTATTAATTTGAAACAAAATAATAATGTAAAACTAACATGTAAGCTGCCTGTACATTTAAGTTCTTAAGATGCATTTTTATTTATTTGCGTTTTTCAACTATCGTGCGACAAAAATCGCACGCTTGTTGATTTTCATGCACGCTAGACTTGCAAAGGGGTCCCTATAATAAACGCGAATATGAATAAACGCGAACTCGAAATTCGCGCTTCTTCATTTGCGGTTATTCATGGTTACCATGTGAATAACTGCGAAATGGAATTTTTCGCATTTATTCATATCGCAAACACAGAAAAATTTCGTTTTGCGGTTATTCATATTCTGGCTCATCCCGGTGGAAAATATAAATAACTGCGAATCATGCACAGAGTACCGAAATGCACCAGAAAACCCATTTGCGCCTGCGGCGTCTGATTTACAAACAACCTCATCAAGACAGGTTACAGGTTAAAGTGATCACCAAAGTGCGCGAAACAAAAACTGTGAGGGATTTGTTCTGTAAAAATTAAAGCGATCATCCACGCATGCGTACATTAATAAATATGACTAATCCATTGCCTTTGTTAAACAAGATGTGTGTCGCGTGTATTTATTGAGAAGACAAAAATACATGAAACATTAACAAATGGTAGCAGATAGGGTGGTTAAATCAATCCAAAACGGCGGAACAAGAGAAAAGCACGTGGAGGAGAATTAAGAGAAGTATAGAGGAAAAACTGCAGAGTTCAAACACGAGCGAGCTAGAGCATCTTGACGCAATTGAAGAAAACAACGACGATCAAAGCCAAGACGACTCACAAGACGAACTCGACTCACAAGGTGAACAAAACGAACTGATAGCAGTGGAAAACGACGAGAAAAACAGTGAAAGTGATTCAAGTGAAAATAACAGTGCAAAAAGTGAAACCATGATGGCGGACAGCAGTCACTTCGGCGTAAAAGACCGTTTGACCCGGAAAAACTACTTCATATGGGAGTCAAGAGTGAAAGGCCTACTTAAGGGTAAGGACGTCTGGATTAATATGATGGACGAGCAAGAGCCATACAAACCAATACAAGGGGAGGCAAATTTTGAAGCGCTTCAGAAGAAATGGCGCGAATAGAATAAACAAAATTCCATTGCATACAATATAATCCTGAACACGATGACGTCTGAGTTAGTGGGCATCTACGCCAAGCACGAACATGCAAAAGAACTGTGGGAAGCTGTTAAAAAAGACATGGCGGACAAAACAGAGGAATTGCTGAATCATTGAACCAGAAGTGCGCTGAATTGGGTAAAAAGTTTGAAACTTACTAATTTAAACACTATCTCGTGGAAGGCGTCAGATCTGAATTTGAAGTCACGCTAAAAGCGATTCGTGCAAACAAGGCATTAACTGCAAATGAGATAAGAGAGATACTATGCCGGGAGAAGATAGAAATGGAGAAGAGCATGAAAAACAAAAATCCAAGACAAGTGAATACGCCATGAAAGCTAAAGAGAGGAATTACAAAATAAACCGAAATGCTATAAATGTGAAAAATTCGGCCACATATCGCGTGAATGCTACGGTGAGACCAAATGTTACAATTGCAACAATTTCGGGCATTATGCAAAAGATTGTGAAAACCAAAAAGTGAAAGTAAAGAGCACCATCGAGGAAGAGGACGAGGAAACTTTCGAGGCAGAGGTCGCGGACACTCAAGTGGAAAACAAGAAACTTCAATGATGGCCGAGGAAGTGGAGATGGCAATGGTAGCTGAAGAAATCGAAATAGCTATGGTTTTAACAGAAAAAGAAAAGAAAATAACCAATAAAAGTGACGAAATAGAAGAAATATCGGAGGCGACAGATGAAAAAAGTATGGAATCACTTTGGCTACTGGATTCAGGGTCCACTAGTCACATGACATCCAGAGAGGACTACTACAGTATGCTCGATGAAGGAGAAAAAAGGGAAATTAAAGTAGCGAAAAAAGGAAAACTGGTTGAATCGAGAGGGATAGGAGAAATAAAAATAACAGATGAAAAGAACAATACAGTAAAGCTGAAAGAAGTACTATTAGTGCCAGAGATTGGATCAAATCTATTATCAGTCGCAAAAATAGTTGATAACAATTTAAAGGTCACATTTGACAAGAAAAAGGTAGAAATAGTAAATAGCGATGGAAAAGTGGTACTCATTGCAAAAAGAGAAGGAAATAAATTTATTGTTCGAGCCACAATAAAACCAGAAGACGAAAGCGCGATGAAAGCAACGGAAAGCGGAAAAATATGGCATGAACGGATGGGCCACTTGAATTACAGGACCATGAAAGAGATGGAAAACGAACAACTGGTAATAGGATTAAAAATGAACAAAAAATACGATGAAGTATGTGAATCGTGCCTAAGCGGAAAAATGAAGAAAAAGGCAAGAAAGAGAGTGAAAGATAAACAATCCACGGACATTATGGAATTATGGCACACAGATCTGATCGGACCCATCACTCCAATGTCGTGGGGGCGCGGAAA
>JH431603.1:278255-339903 GCA_000239455.1 Strigamia maritima | reverse complement strand
TTTCTTTATTTAATGAAAGTCTTCCACTGGTTGGATAGACCGTTTTGTGCTCACTTTTTTCAAAACTAATTTTTCACTTTTTATAGATATAGCGTTTTTGTGAGAATGGATATAAGTTAAAACTTGTACAATTGTGTTTTAGTTTTTCAATACCATATTTTACTTACATACATCTTAGCACATTTTTTTTGTTTCTACTTTTTTCGTGCTAAAATGTACATTTTTCACTTCAAAGAGACTGTATAGCCTTGAAAAAAAATTCTTGAGTGTTTGATTTTTATTTTAATATCTTAATTTGACATCTGCATTAGGTTTATTACATCTGGTAAAAACTTTAATAAATGTTTGATTAAACGTAAAAAAATTAGGTGCAGATATTTTCTTCTACAAATGATTTAAATTTAAAAATCACCAATTTATGACTGAAAGCAATACCACCATAGTATGACAATACTATACGTTATGTGTAATAATTTTAAATTTTTTATTTTGAAAGAAATTTTACCAATTGCAACCACCAATTCAATATATTCATTAAGTAAAAAATTATTACAGAAGATAAATGGTTATAAAAACAACTTATGCAAAATTATAATTAAAAAAAAATTAATTGTATTTATAATGGAAATATGCAGAAAAAGATTACAGATTCATCTTATTAATTTTTCCGTAGAAAAATAATCAAAAACTATTTAAAACTGATGAAATAACACATAAAATTAATAATGATATTGTCATTTTGGCAATGCAACCACTGCAACGACCATCTAGAAATAAAATTGGTCAATTTACTACACAAATTCAAACATCAAAGTAAGTTTTAACTTACTCTCTAGCCTTATAGTATAGCGAACATCGTCAAATGTCCTGCATAAGTTTTCACCAGCTAGTGTTATAATTTTAAAACAAATTAAGTGTTTTTTAAATTTTATTAATGTATATTTATATTTACCACGGGTATAACATTCACCAGACTCTGTCGGGTCTTTTCTTTCAACCCTAATGTAAAATGGTGGACAGTAACCAGCAGGGTGATCAGTGCACGGGTCACCAATAAACATTGGATTAGGACTACCACTAGTGCCTAAGATGTCCATGCAGTTAGGATCATTCGGCCGTATGTTAGATTGTTTAAACAGATTGAAATCTCTGGAAATACATGCTTTTAAGGCCACTCCTTGTGCTCGTACCTGAAAAATTAAAACCTTATGACCTGCAGTCTTCATTCCGTTAAATTTACTAACTTACATCGATTTTTAATTCTTTACTCAGATTAAACATTGCTGAAGGCATCGTATGAAACTGACTGGCAAAAGGGCGCAAGAAGCCACTGACGTCGTGACTAGATCGTGTATCCCGTTCACAATAAGGATAATAGATAGTAGCGCCCACTGAAACAAAAAATCGTTTTAAAGTTTATTGTAGAAACTTTACTTTTTAAACAACTTTACCTCTTCTCAGATAGTTTTTAAAAAATTTGTCGGCCATACCGTACATTTGCATGGTGGACCCCGAAAGCAATTGCAAAAAGTCTTCGGGTTTTGTTTTACCTTGTCCGTTCAAGTTTTTACCAATGAACGGCTCCACTTCTCCTCTGTTTCTGGCAGCACCTATTACTGTAACTTCTGGATGATCTTTGCGAAAGTGTTCCATTTCCCAAATTACTTCTTCGCTATTAGCTACACCGCTTGATCGAAAAAACAACACAACCTAATACAAATTGAATGTTTTGCATAAGTCAACAAATACTATACGGTACGTTAGATGAAAAATGTAAACCAGTGTTGAGTCCAAAATGTGTAATTTCCATAAAGTTCACCCCGAATATTGCATTTTTGCCTTATTACCCCGGTCCCCCAGTCTAAATTCAACACTAATTTCATAAAGAAAACGATACCTCGCCTGGTCTGCCAGCAATTTCTCTATTGCGGTTGTGTGTTTTTCTATCTATTAGCATCTGCTTAAGAGCACGAATAGTTTCAACAGTTTGCTCACCATGACCAATTATACGCATATTTGCTGAAAAGTTGATAATTGCAAAGTGACTTTTAATTTTCTTAACAAAATTTTATAAAACTCACTTCTATCAAAGTTTTGCACTTTGCATTTCCATTCTGCCACTGATAAACTTTCATTTAGTGGCATAAAACTGTCAAAAAGATTTTTGTTTTCGACGTATAATCCAATGTGACTTTTGTTTGTCGAAATATCTAAGAAACTTGCTACATTCCTTTAAAAAAAAATATTTTAATTTTTTTTTAAATATATTATATTGTTGTAACAGACTAACGTGACAAAAGCAGCCATTTCGTTATAGCGAGATTGACTTTGAAAGTATACACTGTCAATTATGACATATAGGTCGATTAATGGATAGATTTCTGGAATAAATAAACATTATTATGAAATAAAGAATAAACTAAACTCAAACTTTATCTTCATACTCGTTTCTGAATTTGACGCTAAAACTTCGCACTTCTGTTGACTTGGAAAGTTAAAATTGCCTAAAAATAAAAATATTTTTAAAAAATTCAATATACAGTTTAATATTCACCTGATGTATAGTTTTTTCGGATATTGTCAACTAAACGTGTTGCTCCTTCGGCTGCCTTGCCCTCACTTTTTATACCGCCTACACTATATCCCAATATAATAATTCCTCTAGTTACTTCTTCAATGATGCGATTAGACTGAACACTGTCTTCCAATATGCCTTTAAATTGTGCGATGCGATTGCACGCACGATTATCTCGATCATTCTTAAAGCCGTCACCATAGTACATGCGAAGAATTTGGCTGAGTAAAATTGATTCACTATACGCTTTCACAGCAGCACTTTTTCCAATAAAGAACCCTACGCAATGAAGACATGAAATTGTTAAATTCGGTTATAGAGTACAATTGTAAAGTTACCATCAAAACTTCCAAACAGCAATGCGTCCGTTATTGATGTAGCGTGTGAGTTAAGTGTGTATTCAGTCGGACAAATCGAATCGTTCCATATGCCTCTGGGACCCAAATCATACTTTTTTTTGTCGCATCCAACGCTAAATTTACTATTGGATAAAAAATTAGTTGTTACGAAATTCAAAATGGTAATTATTTTTCTTTTACAAATTACTTGCGTAAGTGACGGCATCCAATTTGGATATTGTTAAGTCATTTACCCCTGATATAGAGCCAATGTTACTATCCACATCACCAATTCGTATCGTGCTCGAATCTTTCATCATTGCAATTCCAGCCAAAACAGACCCCACAGCAACCGCTTCACCAGAGGGAGTGTAAATCACACCCATTTCACGGGGATATCGTGAAAATTCGCTTCTTTCTCTGTCGTTTCAAAACATTTGTTAAATTATGATAGTTGATTATAACAGGTGTCTGCAATGTGATGTATTTACTGCAAATAAACTTGTCGACGTTTTCTTGGTGACGGCGTAGCAGGTCTCCAATTGATGTCGTCTTCTTCATGCATGCGAGTTTCGTTGATGCTATGTGATAGCATCCAGTGAAGCGCACACTAAAATAACATATTTTAATTTGTAATTATTTGTTTCAGTGAATATTGAATTAAAACCGTTTCATCATTTGTAAGAAAGTCTACTGGAGCGTGCTGGAAATGATTTTGAGAAACAATTTTGAGGATGGCGTTGCCTCTCTTGTGTTCTTCAGCATCCAATGTGTATTGAATTGATTCCTCGTGACCATATTTTTCACTTTTTACACCATCTACTCGAAATCTAACCAAGTAAGAAATGATTATGTATATTTATGTGTATAAATTAGTGAAAATGAATAAAAACATACCGTTTTAGTAAGTACGCAGCGATATCTCTTGCGGGGCTGCTAGTAAAAGAATAATGATTTTCAATTCGCTCAATTATTGCCAATAAATTGTCAAGACTGAAAGGAAGTTGTTGATGGTGTAACGTGTATCGAGTATCATTATAACAAACTGCCAAATGACTTTGTGACGGTTCTAGAAAATCCTGGCCGAGACAAACTGAAAGATTTTATTAATGATACGTACAGTATATGTCTTGTAAACAGTAATACGAAAAAACTAACCGTTTAAGATGTAAATCACGGCAAAAGTAAGACGAATCATTTCGTCCGCGACGTTTAAAACTTCAAATTTTCAAATAAAAAATGCTAGGATTACCTCAGTGTTAGTCTACTGCACTGTGATCTAACCACTAAAATACCCGGAGACGCCCTACCTTTCTTATCTGCAATGATAAATAAAAATTATTTAAGTTTTGAGTTTAGAGTTTACTTTCATTAAACTATCACAGCTGTACCTGTGGATTTATAGTTGATTTTATTTTTGAGCGCAAATAAAGTAGAAAATGTTATGTTTACATACCTTGAAATCCTCCCCAACGTGAATGTAATAGTCAATATAGTTCAGTAAAAAAAAATTCCCTTGTTCATAAAAGAAATGCGCACCCAATGTCAAACTTTGCACCTGTAATAAACCAACAACTGATAAACGTTATCAGTTAAACATAAAATTTTATTTAGTATTATTTCTTTTACATACATATTGAATATGAATCTAATACATTGATTCAAATTTTAGTTACAGATAAAAAAATAAAAGATACTAAAGCTTGTTTTATAATTTATATAGTGGTTTCACTCTCGAGACCCCTATTACAATAGAGTAGGTAATTACAATAGTTGAATCGTAATGTTTGAATCTTGTTTTTTTTTTTTGTCCATGCGAATGGGGATAAAATTAATGAATCCAATTGGAAATCATAACTCATGAATGTTCATCACGTGAAAGTATAGAAATGTAGAAATGTAATTTCTAATTAATGTGATTTATTAATTGATGCCTGACTAACCGATTTATATTGTTTGATAAAATTTTTAAACAATAAAATATTTTATTGATAATATCCACCAAATATGCACATGACCCATCAAATCTCAATTTCGAAACGTAAATCAAGAAGATGCTTATACGATAAGGAATATCCAGTACCGATAATAACTATAACTACATTGTTGTAAACTAGAAGATTAGTGAATTAATGTCATTTAAGATTTTTAACTAACAGTAAACTACGGTATACAGAAATTTCGGGAAAAAAATATTTCTTTTTTTGACAATAGATTGTTACGAAATTGACTTAATCGGTCTGAAGTAACGTTCAACCAAAACGTTCCTTCCACGCAGCTACTGTCGTTTTGATGCTATCCTCTTCCAGTTACACAACAAAATCATTACACCCAAACGCCATAATGGCTTCATGCGACATTGACCAATATGCACTGCGATAAACAATGCGTTACCTAGCAACCATAGAGCAACCTATATGGTTGCTTAGCGACGTGTTTTTGTTTGTGATTAAAGCCAAGGCCAGACTACGGCCGGCCCGGCCGCAAGCTCAAAAGTTATAAATTTCCAGTTCTCCGCAT
The DNA here is from genome assembly GCA_000239455.1 of Strigamia maritima. NCBI lineage: Eukaryota > Metazoa > Arthropoda > Chilopoda > Geophilomorpha > Linotaeniidae > Strigamia > Strigamia maritima. The sequence continues at coordinate 334,470 of JH431603.1, read as the reverse complement.
ACCCTAAATGTCTCATAGAAAGAAGGGTAAGAATGAATCTCAAGGTTTGTCTTAATATGTTTGTGCGTCAGTAATAAACATGTGTTACAAGATAGAGCAATAACCCTAACAATAGTCATGTGCATCGTTTTCATGTCTATCGAAATGGCAGCAGCTTCTTTTGTAATTTAAAACTGTTAACAAAAATTATTGACGAAAAAAATGTGGACAGACTGTAAATTAGATAAAAGATGGCTAAAGAGCATCACAACTTCGAAGAACTGGAAATGTAAGTTTATTTATTTTTTTATTTTATATTTTTATTGAAAATAAAATTATTTTCAGGTGTAACAACGCTACAGATTTGCACACACCAATGCAACTAAACCCTAATCACAATACCAACGCATATTAATCTTTTTTAACACTTAAGTTTTTAATCATATTAATCATAATGGGAAATTCTTCAATGATTTTGTGCCATCAGGGCCCGACCATCACAGGTGATGCCGTCCGAGCTCGAGCAGCAGGGGACATTGTAAAAAGTTACAAGTCCACCGCACCGGTCATGGTATGTGGCGGCCCCGGTGCGTCCTGCATGGTGCCCGATTTGATAATGGGAGCCAGTTATGTCAATTACGTGCCCAATTTAAAATGTTCTTTGGAAGGGGGTGTAAAAGTATGGTGGTTTCCTGCTGACTTCTGTCAATCACGCCTCGGAGATCGGCTTATAGGTAACGCCACAACTCATTATCCATTTATTCAACAAATACGGTATTTTATTATTTTGATTTGTTTTTGTTTCGATAGGTGGAACAGGCAGCAATGCCTGCACCATTATCACATTACTTATGGCACACAAGATTCATTCATTGGGAATACAAATCTGGGGTCATGAAGACCAGCCACTCAATCGACAACTGATGAGCGCTTTTGCAGAGAGCATTATTGATGGAAATGACATCCACGAGCGTCTCATGGCAAGCGGTCCGATGAGAGACCCAAATCTCACACTCCCAGAAGCCATGGAAGCATGTAGGGGTCGTTTCGTCAATTTAGTCGAATGGGTAATGTGAAATAAATAATGCATCCAAACATTGCAACATTGCAATTTTGCAATTTTACCATTTTCTTATTTTGATTAAATTTTATTTAGGATAGCACAGTGTATCATTCAAAAATGCGCACAACCCTCTTTGATAATTTACACAGAGGTATCATGCGCTGGGAGCTGCAAGGAATGCCTCCCACTCCCGGATGTGATTTATACATTGTGCTTATTGCCGATCAACGATCAGTACTGTTAGTTTTCCAAAGAGCACTCAACAGAGTAAAGCTAAAGAAAAAAATATTGCCAAATTTGATTTGTATTTCTCATCTTGTTTGTATGTTGCTTTTAAGGTGACGTTGATCGACTCCCATTCACATTTGCAACACGGTGCAGTTGTAGCTCAAGCAGGGGTATCTCAACTGAAAGAATTGTGTCTCTGGTACGACGATATGTGCTGGCGGTTTTACGAATCACGGCCATGTTGTTATGAACTTTCCTACCTGTACTTCCAATCACCTGCATTCCCAGTTTCAATGTTCGCGGTTACATTACCGTGGAGCAAATTCGCGATGGTAACGGGCGATCGGACTCGATTTAAAGGAAAATTGAATTTTTTTCTTTCGATTTTCTTAAAATTACTTTTTTTTCCCCTTTTTACCTTTCAATATTGAGCTTGCCGCCTGTTTTAATTGTTTACATTTGAAACCATGTAAAAATTCAAACTTGTTGTACGGGATGCGGTTCTAGTCATTGCGAATAAAACGTGAATATACCTTTTTTAAACTCGTTTGAATCGTAAAAATTAAATAATAAAAAAAAGGAAAGAAGCGCCATCATCGATTTACTGATAGGATCCGCCTCCGAACATGCCACCGACCTCGCCAGGTAGAGCCACTAATCAAGGTCATGACGTTGTCTAGCCGAGCAAAGGATAGCGATGTTATTTATACACAGCAAACATTACGAGCCAAATCTTCATCAAACTCAATCACGAATGAGACGAAAATGAATCCAATTAGTCTCTACGTTGCTACTTGTCGATTAGTGCTTCAAGCTCGTGAAAACGACGCGTCGTCGTGGTCAGATCTGCACCGACTTATACCCGAACTTTGCACGTCTTTGTCGTGTAATGCTTGTTCTCAACTGGCTTCCGATCCGTTGAGTCCGTCGGAACAAAACTGTGAATCAGAAACGCGTCACTTATTATGCAGTAAATGTGCGACTAACGTGAGTGAAGAACAGTTGGAATATGTGCCAAATAACACCATTCGAATATTAATTATCTGTTTTAAGAAATTATGCGAATACATCGTGAGCAGTCCGTTAATACGATATTTAGACAGCAATGAAAGTTTGTCGAATATCGTTGATATTTTATTACAGTGCGTGGGAGATGATTTTAAACTCTCCGATAACAGTTCAACCGCTACTGTCAGTGATGAAGTGTGTATTGGGTCTGAAAAATTAATTGATGTGGTTGCCAATGGCAACAAACACGGTGTTTGTGACAACGACATGTTCACTAATCTAATATTCACTCAGAAATATAAAAACAAAGTGAAACGGACTGTTGCGAGTAATTCTGATTCGAAGAGAGCGACATTTACACTCGATGGGTGTCGGACACGACACGCTAAATCGAAAACTTGTGTTGAAAAAAGGGTGTCGTTGTGGTAATGCAACGTTAACGCCTGGGAAACTCACTTGTTGTGGGCAGAGATGCCCGTGTTATGTGAACAGCAAGAGTTGTATGGATTGTCGGTGTAAAGGGTGTCGAAATCCACATAAAACTTTTACGAGAAATGACTGCGGGGTAAACGGTGATATTGAAGTGCTGTGAAAATATTTGTCTTTCTCAATAAGTCATTTTAGTGAATTTTAGCTGCAGTATTGTGTGACTTATTAATTTAATTTTTTTTTTTTTTTACTAATGAGTTTTAATTTTATCAGACTTTGTTGGATATAGTTTTGAATTATGACATTTTACTGCTTTATTTTATTCTACAAGGTATTAATTTTGTTACTGGCGAAGATTTTTTATTTGTCGAATTTTATTATTTTTATATTTGGTAAGAAGACATCGAAATATGTGATTTATTGAACTCTGAAGGATGCGAGGCTTCCTACGGTTGAGTTTCAACGTAGTGACTTAATTTTAGCATCAGTTTGTACAATTGTGTGCATAATACAGCCTTTTATGCATTTATTCAGTGCTCTAGCGAGCCTTGTGATGGACTTCGTTTACTGGTTCATACCTGGCTGCGGCACTGCATTTATACAAATCACAAATAAATTAGGAACATGCATCATTATAAACAAAAATTATTATGACAAATGATTGAAATAATATTTCAATGACATCTTTTTTAAACTTCTATTCAGGTTTAATAGTTGGCATGACCAAAAGCTTCAGTTTATTTACTTCTGGCATGACTGATCATGCAGAATGAAAAGGATGAGGTGAGGCATGCATAACGGAAGACTAAAAATGCATCATTATTGTAAAGAAATCATACAAGGAGGACTCATTTTGTAAATAAACGCACATTTTGTAAATTCAGCACACTTTTATGTAACGAATGAGTTTTACAAACTAGTCTTAAATCAACAGTGCAGTACTTAAATTGTAATTGGTTTTTTTTTGGTATTGAAGGCTGCTGTGTAACTTTTTAAAAAAATTTGTATTATTGATTCATCAGTAACCATTTACAATAAGCGTGGGTTTTTTTTTAAATGTAATTTGTTGAGTTTGTTACGCATTACTGTAGTCTTTAAATAAAAGAAATGTTTTATTACAAAAGAATTAGCCTTTTCCATGCGTGATTTTCCATCTAAAGAAGAAAAGGTTTAAGTTTTTACGAAATTGATGTCACTTACAGCTTCCGTACAAAACATATTTAAAAAATCCACAACGACATCTATTAACGAATCGTAATACTTTGAATTCTTTTTGTTCTTTGCCGCTAGCCGCCGCCATTTTGAGCTGACGCTTAACTGACAGGAGGTTTATACGTCTCGCCTTTCAAGCTACAGTACCAAAAAAATTGTTGTCTTCCCACTTTTACGCAAAAACACTAAACAATTCTAGACTCTGGTCTTCCAGGAACACATAGGTTAGTAATTAGAGACTTAATCCGATCTCTCTTATCCTTGTAAGTTGTTACATTAATCGATCGGCGTAATAAGCCTAACGTCTCTTTGTTACCCGACTTGGCTTTTGTTATTTAAAATGGTCGCGTGTGACAGGAAATTTTCTATCGACGATTTGAATTGTTACAAAGACAAAATTGACAACAAAATTTCTTTTTAAGATGGCAGAACCAATCGCATTGATAGAACAAATTGACCATGGAATTCCGGATCATCCAAACCGCGGACGAGGTGGTTTTCGAGGTGGCTTTCGCGGCGCTGGTGGACCCAGTGGTCCCGGCGGCCTGAGACGTGGAAATGACCGCGGCGGCCCAGGTGGTCGAGGCGGACGAATGGGCAGAGGAATGCCAAGAGGCGGTCGTGGAGGACTAGGTGGAAGAGGCGGCGGGCCAGGAGGAATGAAGTAAATATTTAACAGCAGAAAACTTAACATTTTTTGTATACGTATATACCGTACTAATAATTATTTTTTTCTAGTAATCGAGGTGGTTCCGGCGGCCGTGGCGGAGGATTTGGAGGCCAACAGGGCGGTGGCGGAATGTTTAGCAGGGGTTTCCCTTCAGGTGGAAATAGAGGACGTGGAGGCGATAGAGGGAAAAATGGACGGGGAGGAGGAGGAGGATTTGGTCGCGGCGGTGGTTTAGGAGGTACACGATTAAAAAAAAAAATATATACAACATTTGGTGTAAAATTCTGACATTTGTTTAAAATGTTTATAGATAAGAAAAGACCACCTCAAGGGTCGTTTTTCCGAGGAGGACCGAACAAGAGAGGACCTCCACCGAAACGTGGTCGATGGGAACCTCGCGGTGGATACGGTGGTAATGCGGATAATGGTTTTGGAAATTACGGCGGTGCTTCAAAGTAATATTTTGTAGGAAAAAAATATTTCAAATTTATTTAGTAATATTTTTTTATTTAGTAATCCCGATTACAGTAATTTTAATCACATGAGTGGCAATGATCTTGGAGGAATGGTACCCGGAGCAGGTGGCAATAGCGGCGGTGGAGCTTTGATGGGCGATTATCCCGGACATCTTCAGCAACAAAGACATCCTTTGCAGCAGGCGGACGGGTACAGCAATTTAGCAGGCGGTGTTCCCGCTTCTGGAGCTTATTCCGCCGGAGCTTACCCAGTTGGGGCTGGTGACGGACTTTTGCCGCGTAATTACGGCAATAATTCTCAACAAGAATTTAACAGCAATTACTCAGACGGCAAGAGTAACTTGATGTCGCGAGATTCATACGGTTCGAATCAAGCCGGAGCTGGATTTGGAGGCAGAAACCTAATGGCCAGTGCTGGCTATGGAAATCAAGGAAACGGAAACAACGGCTATAATGCTGGATGTGGATACTCGGATGACAGGGGGAATGGTTTTGCACGAAACACCGCAAATTATGGTAGGTTATAGGGAACAATTTATTTGAAAATGAAGGTGTTTTGATTTATTTTCAGTATTAAATATATTTCTATTTTAAAATTCAAAAGTATTTGATTTGTTAGGACTGGCTTGATTTATAAGTGTTATAACAAATTTAATGCTAAAGAAATATGGTTTATGGCCACCCATTCACTCTCTTGTTTTTTTTTTTACATTATTATTATTTAAGGGGAGGGTGGAGAGAAAGTTAAGTTAGAACAGTAGAATAAAATAATATCGCTGTGCCTGTCACATGTTTACTTGTTGTAGTGACAAATGTATGAGTGTTGTACACCTGCTCGTGACCCCATTGCACTAGTCCTGTGGTTTCTAAGATTGTGACAATGGAATTTTTTTTTTTGTTGTTTTTTTTTTTTTTAATTTTCTTGATTTATATTTAGACGATACAATTTTATTTTTAGTCTTTATTTATTTATTCATTTATTAATTTTTATAATTTTTTTTAGGCGATGGAAATCGGGCAAATTACGATGGCGGTTATGATGTCAATGCAGCTGCAGATATGGGTGGTAATCTCGGTGCATATGCTAAGGATTTTGGTCACGGTAAGTGAAATGTCAAGAATAGTATTTTTAATTTACATTTTACGTTTATTTAAGGTAATAATGGTTTACTAAAAAAGTGAGAGCAATCATTTAACTGGAATTGAAAATGTTGATTACGGGAAAACTTTGAGATCCATTTCGTTTAGTTTTATAATTTTAAGGCTTTGTTTCGTTTAATTTATTAGGGTTGTTATTAGTAGTTTCAATATAGACGTTTAGTTTTAAGTAAACCTAATTGTTTTAAATAAATAGAAAGTTTTATTTTTCTTTTTTAATACAAAGAAAATCGATCAACAAATGCGTAAGTAAAGAAAAAAATCCCTTAAATAAATAGTAAATCGTCGTGCATGTGATAATGAACCCATTCCTCCTCCGAAAGGTTTTTGAATTCTAGAATAACGTCCTATTAAGAATTTTTAATCGGCGAAATTTTAGTTAAAATAATTTCTTTGGTGGCTTTGGTGAGTTTTTAATGCAAAGTCAGCAACATAGGTGGCTTTGATTATGAAGGGGGAAAAAAAACAAAAAATTGTTTTACGTGTAACTTTTAATTTGCTATTTATCATTACAGTTACAGTACATTTTTTCCCCCAGAGGAAGATTATTACAAGTGCCAAAAAATAATTTAAAAAGAATATAATTGATGTTACATTACATTAATTTGAAACGGAAACAAAATGTCTGAATATGTGCTGCCGATTTACAGGTATCAACGCCCGTTCTTCCACCTCGGAACGAGGTTATCCTTATGACAACAACAGCAGTAACAATGCTCCTCCTCCATCTTACTCCATGTCTCGTGATTCTTATGGGGGCGGCACAACTGGTGGAGGCGGATACATGCCTCGCGGAGGCGGTCAAAACCGACCTCGCTATTGAACAAAAAGAAAACTCGAAAAATAAATGTATATATACACAATAACTTTTAAAAATGTAAAATGAATTGATGAAACAATCGACATATTGGGAAAACATGCCAGCCTCTCATTAAACCATGCAAACTGGTTGATAAACTGAAGTATATTTGCTAACTTGTTTTTAAGCCGGGATATGTGACAGTTTAATAGAGTTGAGTTTGAATTATATTATTTTATTTTATTTTTACATATATTTTTTTTTTGCTTTAAAAAGTACAATATTTTTGTGTTCTTTAAAATGGACAATTAACTCGGTTATTTTTTTCTGGATTCATGCTTAATGATATAGGATTAAAAAGCGGGAAATATAATTTAATCCAAAAAAATGGTACAAAAAATAGTTGTTCCATGAGCGTATTTCTTACTTGATGTAGCATTTTCACCTGTTTATACGCAGGAAGTTAATTATTAAGTGTTAGAAAGTAGTGACTGTCTTTTAAATATTTCAAATATTTCTGTATAATATAAAGTAAAAAGGTATTTTTTTTTTTTTTTTTTTTTTTTTTTTTACATCTTAAAGTTTTTAAACGGCGACAGTAAAAATAATTCTTGAAATGGTGTGCGTTTGACCATCTTGTCACATCAATACATGTTAATGCAGTCGTTTTGATTTAATTTAACTCATAGGTGCAAAGAAAACGTAATGTGACACAAATCCATGTTGTACTCTCATGATCATTTTTATTTGTAATTGCTAAACAAATAAAAGTTCAGTATACTGACAATGTCCTCATAAAGTAGTCCAAACATAATTTATCAATTTTTTTTATTTTGTAAGGAAAAATTAGCCACATAATAAATGTCATTATTACAATAAACAATCTGATCACATGCTTAAACAAGTTATTGTCATCTACGGCTGGTCCCCAGTTAAAAGTTAATCGTTTTTCATTATCTAATAAATTAAATGTTAAATAGTGGGGACAATTTTGATGATTTTATTTGGGAAATGATAAACGTAAATTTGTGCATGGAGCAAGATGAATGCTAGATTGGCGTGATAATTTTATTTATTATTATTTTATTATTATTTTATTTTTTTATTATTTTTTTATAACGTGGGGTTTTGCCATACAGTTAGACCTTTTTAAAGGCGAGTGAGGTTATTTATGATATTTATTTATTTTTGGAAAAATGTTACAAAAGATTCTACAGTGACTTGAAAACACGTTCACATGTTTGATTAGTTTGTGTTTTCTCAACGTAAACATTTCTATTGATAAATTTCATGCCTTTTCCAAAACTGTAAATAAAAATTGAATTATATTACAGAGTTAGAAGGTTTTGCTGAAGTGTATGGTTCTGACACTTGTATACGGTAATTTTTTCTTCTTTAGGTTTAGCATTACCATTCTTTGTTGCAAGACGTAAATGCAAAATGTGAATTCACATTTTTTTTATCACAAAACCTCAAAAAAAGCCCACAATTTATCAGTTTGTATTACTGTGCACCTTTCATCAATTTGAACGAACTTTCCAATCCCATGGTTAGTTTATCGACCATTAATGAATCATGCTTTACAGTAGGTATCATTTGATGAAATTGGAACTTATTTTGGTATTTCATGCATTTACGAATATTAATTTTTGTCAATCATCCACAGTTCAGTTGTAAAACTTTCCATGTGGGATGACCTGTCTGACAATGGTTTCTTAGGTAGTGTAACCTAATTTTTCAATGTTTTGAAAATAATTATTTACATTTACCACGGTTAACACCGCTGTGAGGTGTTTTGCTTCACAGATAACCTTGATTCTTCGACGTAAAATCCCGTTTGTATTGTGCAAAAAGCGGCTTTTTAGCGTTAACTATGTGAATGTTTTATGAGTCCTAAGGAACCGAATGCCAAATTACTGCATTCTTGAATGTTACGTGGAATTTGGCTATCAAATTTGGGAAATCTGAATTTTTTGGGTTACGTAGCAGGTTTTCGGGCAAAACTAAATTTTTAAAAATAAATTACCGTTCAAGGTTGTTATAAACATGAGGCCTTCGAGGTGAGGGGATCTGACCAACACTAATCAGTGCATTAACAATGAAACTCATGTGATGAACTAATGTTTTCTGGGGACATAGATACTCATCTTGGTTTTCAGTTACAGAACTGACTGAAAAAATCAATTAAACAATAATTTTTCAAGATCTTAAACTTTTTTATGGTGTGAAAGTGTTTTTTCAAGGATTTGGACTGCCTGAAATATTTTATTCTATGCAATTGACTCAACATTATTGCAACAAAAGTATATGACATTTATGCATACAATGTTGAAGCTGTATACTATCCATCAATGAAGATTGTATTCGGGCAAAGCAAACAAGAACAATTTTTAAAGCTTGTTCTAAGATTTTGTTGCACCATACACGACAACTAAAATCTTAATTAAATATAAAATAATTTCTGACTATATGCAGAAAATAGCCAAATGAAGAAAAAAGTAATAATTTTTGTTTTGTGTTTATTTTACCCCTCTAAATTATACATTAACTCTGTATTGTATGTCAACGAAACAAAACTAAATTACAATAAATGAATGTCTATGATAATCAAAAGATTGATGAGATACTTTGAAAAATATAAAAGCTTGCAATTTTTGTAGAACTAGAAAGTTGCAAATCGTTATCAGATTTTACAGCTTATTGAATTGAATTATTTTTCAATTATCTGTGACAAATTTTGTAAATTTATCATGAAATAAATTTTAGCACAATTTTTAACATGGAGAACAACTATACAAGAAATCATAATTTGGCAGGATTGTTTTTTTATATATAAAATCTTCCAGTTTTTTTATATACAAAGTCAATTTCAACATTTAACTGCCTGTAAAAAATATTTAGAATTTCTCAATTTAAAAATGATTTTTGCCCATCTGCCCAAAGGGATTTAAGTTGGAAAAAAATATAGTAAGTATTAATTTGTTGTTAATGCTCGTGTCAATGGCACATTGTTAATCCAAAGTTTGTGCTAATTTAAATGTTTTTAGATTTTTGTTTCTTGGATTGATACTCATCATTAGAGCCCGGATAAATGAATGTTTATAATTTTTTTGCCTTTTTTGCCAAATTTGGCCAAAAATGCATAATAGCTAAAGTTTACCAAAAATGCATAAATTCATATTTTTAATGCATGAATGTACTTTTTCCGCCGGAAACGTACCTTTATTTTATCAAAGATTTGACACTTGAAATTTGAGAATTCTACAAATTTCATCAAATTAACAATTTTGTGATTAAAATTCACTAATTTAAAAAAAATTTATGCATACTTTATGCACATAAAGCATAAACATTCGGGGTCTACTCATCATGATCTGACGATTTGGATAATTCGCCTTAATATTAGTGTTTAATGTTTTACTGTCATAAATAAATATGCTTCACAACTGAATTTACAGATTATTTTTTATTATGAGACAAAATTTAAAATGTACAAATTTTCATTTTGTCGAAATTAAGTTAATCAATTGCTTCGAATACAACTGAGTAATAATTTTTTAGACGTTCTTGTTCGACTGTTTTGTGAATAGTAACATTTTTCTTTGCCCAGCAATCCATTTCTAAGATTTGAAAATAAAAAGAATTTTGACTTCAAATCATGTAACTAAATTTTTAATGAATAATATATAAATGCAGCACACAATAATATTGCTTGGGTTGTTAGAATGAAATAATTATCAAAACTTATACTGTAATGGCAATAAGTACTGACATGGCCAGTGAAAGCAAACTGCTCAGTTTTGATTAAGATTAAAACAATAAATTTTGAATAAAACAAATTGATATTTGATGAAAGAGTTGAAGAAGCTCAATAAAAACAATCTAAACACCAAAATGAAATCTCAAGATCAAATTTTCAAAATTTGTCATAAACCGTCACAATTTGTTTCTTACTGTAATCTTTCCATTGTTTGTACAACTAACAAGAGCTGTATCTTTCACTAATTTTATTTTGGCGATTTTTAAACAGTCAAAGGATCTTGATGGAAGCAATTATTTATGTCGTCTGCCAACAATTTAGTTTAATTCATCATTTCATCAGGATTGAATTTTCTACACGATCCCATTCTAAATAGCATGAGGTTGGAAGTCGAGTTTTGCAATAAGGTGCCAGGTTGCCAGGTTTCTACATTTTCCACCCCACAGATGTGGGATTGTCCCGCATTTTACTGGATTGTCTTGGGAGAGGGCTGTCAGGATGGTTAATTATTCCTTACAGCGCAGGTATTTGTGTAAGTTTCCTTAAAAAGACAACATAGTCCAGGAAATATGAATCATTAATATAATATTGTTACAAGATAAAACAATTTCAAAAATTTTGATTTTGATAAGTTATATTAGTATATTTTGTCATACATTTTTAAATTTATTTAAAAAAAAAAAAAAACAATATTAATTCTTCCATGTTGAATATTTTCTATTCTAAAATCTGGCAACCATAACCTGGCACATCAATTTATCAAAAATGAAGGAAAAATCTTAGAACAAAACATTAAAACGCAATTGAATCTAAAGGGTTTTGCTGTGCCCTAAAAAAATACGCCCACAGATGTTTCTGAAAATGTCAATTTTGATTTGATAGAAAATTAAAAAGTTATTATCAAGCAATTGCCATCAGATTCTCTCCCAACAAAGAGACAAAAGTAAATTTGCGTTCAGGATTGAATGAATATTTGCTACAAGAAAAAGAATATTTTATAAACTTGAATCCGGGAGAAGGGAGGACAGCACTTAACAGAGGTAAACTGACCAAATAACATTTGATTGGTAACGTAACTTAAATGGACGGGATTAAATATTATGTCCCTAAATAATAATTTAAAAAACAGGTCACAAGATATCTTGTTTTGAAACAAATAATAAGTAATAGAATTAGATACATATACATTAATGTCGCATTAGATCTCAATTTTTTTGGTACAATATTCTAACTCTAGTTTTTGTTTTTCTTATTTCAGATGGAAGCCAATCAAACAAGTGGTAAGGGTAAGTAATATACCTTTAGATATCAAAGGTGAGAACAATCAATAGATATAATTTATGTGTAAATTTATTTTCTATCGTTGTATATTGTTATTTAGGTAATAAAAATTAGTTTTTTTTTAAATGTTTAAATTAATGAGGTATGTACATTGAAGGTATATTATATTTATTTTTTTTAAAAATTGTCTCGTTATTGTTTATTGGTAAAGCGTGTGGTAAAATAAAATAAATTCATGCTAATGTTGATTAGTCGATTTAGTTCGGGGGACGAAGTGTGCTAGAAGTACACGACTGACCGGTGTTTGGCGCCACCTAGAGATAAAATGCGGAACTTATATTTTATAGTCTGTGTGGGTTAAATTATTATTTTATTGAATGAGTAAAATAAGTAAATAAATTTAAAAACTTATTGCAGATATATTATTATAGATATAGCTATATTATTATATTTTTTAATTTAATTTTTGCCGTTACGATTTTATTACCGCGCTCCGGAAGTAGTTGATGCGAAGCGTCCTGTAAGCGAGGACGAAAACAAAGGAAAAACCACAAATCTGTTTCCTAAATTAAATTTTCGACTAATTAGAGATCCAAGCACCAAGGTTTGATATCCATACCATTTGTCAATAATAATAGACCATAGCATAGACGTTTTGATTCAAATAAGACTAAAAATTCTCATTTTTCAGTTAAGCCTGCCTAAAGTGATTTTTTTTTCCCTGAATCATGAAGGAAACTTATATTACGCAATTAGAAAATATAACGACTTGGAAAGCAGCTTCGACGTGTAATTTGGTGTTAATGTGTGGAAATGTGATGGTGGACACCAAGAGATAAATGAAGGGCTCGTTTTCTGGGCCTGAGCTCATTATTTGCCAAGAACTTTGCTGACACTCATTTAAGGCAGCACATATTTCACTCAAGCCTCAAACGTACGATGTCAGGATAAGTTGCCCCGAGCCAAACTTAAAGCAGGTAAGTAAGAAACCAACGGTATTTCGTATATGTTATATAAAACTCTGTGGTCAACTGCAACTCAATTTTTTTAAACTAATTCACATTCCGCATTGAAACACGTGTGATAAAACCACAGGTAAAAATATATATCTTAATATAAAGCCAAGATGGAAGTGATTTTGTTAGAATTTTTATTTTTTAATTTTTTTAAATTTTTTTAAAAAATTTTTTTTTTTCAATCTGATAAGACGTCACGTCCAGGTGTAAGGTGAGGAATATTTACTGCTTTGGAGGACGTTACTTAATGAGATTTTCATCTTGAGCGTGGCTACTGTCAAATCCCTTTACCTTTTGCAAATTACAGGTGGGTATCTCGTTAGTACAACAACCAAACCACACCCACCACTTACTCATTACCATGTAATTTTCATCTGCCCTACCCTTGGTAAGGTCCCTGCGTTCAAACTTGAAATCGAGTTCCTGATTGACAATAACAATAACAATTCTCATATCAAATAAAATTAGGCGCCAAATTTATTTCTTGTGTATCCGCATTACAAATTTGCACATAAATGAACACAAATCAAATTTCCTGACATTATTGCATATTGAAAAACTGATTAACCCTTTGCTTGATGTTTGATTATGTAATGCACCATTTATATTTTGTTTTTGATAGAAATATGGACATCTTCCATCTTAAACAAAAATGGCGGCTCAAATAAGAGCATTGTCCTCCTAACAATAATTGTCTGATACAATGCGTGGACGTGACGCCCTTTCTGTCGTCATAACTCGTTGGTTTTTTTTCTTCTTCTCGTTTCTTATTTTTCCGATTGTCACGTGATATAAATAAAGGATCTTATGATCATCGTTCATCTAGGAATGAATGAAATTTGGCAGGGGAAGGAGGCTTATTGAGGTGGAGACGAACCCTGCTGCGCGCGTGCGCCACAGGACGCCATAGGGGGTTGCCGATGGACGCGCGATGCTAGAGCGTACGACCAAACATACAACTAGGGATTTGAAAAACTTGCCGTGTGTGATCCGAGCTGATGAAATTTAATGGGACGACGAATATGCTGGAGGTTAATTTTTCATTTTTGATGAATATTTTTATGATTTGGTTATTTCAAGTTTGTCTGTATTTGCAAATTTAAATTCACAATATTGAGTGAATAATTGGTTTTTTCTTTCTTTTTTTCTTTGTTTTTAGAAAAAAAGGTGCCAAGAAGGTGGAATTTTTCACCGTGGGGAGTCACATGGCACCCTATGGATGGCACCCTTCAGAGTGATTGTTGTGAATGACATAAATCAGTCATTGGTATTGTTGTCCGTGAGGTGGTTTCGACGTTATCTTTTATGTCTATTTACTGTTTACCCACATAAATTGTCCAAAAACAAATTGTTTACCTAAAAACAAATTCGTCATTAAATAAAACTTTTTTATAAGCAGTTAAACTCAATAATTGCATGATGTTTATTTTGGAACTAGTGTGGGTAATATAGTAAATGGGGGCCACCTCTCTATTGAGTCTGACTAGGTGACATTGCTTTGCAAACAGAATTTTTATTAATTTTTTTATTTTTCTATTTTTTTTTATTTTTGAATCTGATTTTCATTTCAAGTTATTACAACTCATTACTCCATACTGCTGTTAAGGTATGCAAACTTGAAGCAAAACAAATCATTTTATTTTATTTTTTTGTTGCTGCATCTACAATTGGTTGATTAGGACACACGACTTCGCAAGTGATGAAATTTACTAGTTTCTAGAGGATATACAAAGCATTCCTTCTTGTTCTATTCTCATTACATGCTTTGTGGAATGTTGTCTCATTTTTTTCTATTGCAGACTCCCGACTCCCTTCTCCCTTCCACGCCCGTACGACTCTCGCATATCATTCCCGTTTCACATTTTATGTGCACAACATGATGATTCAAATGTTCATTAAAAAAAGAAATAATAATTCAGCATAATATTATCTCCCTAGTTGGATATATATATATTTTTTGTTACCAGCTTATTTTCACAGTTGTCTAAATCAGGTCTCCCCTCTATTTTTTTGAATTGTGAGCTCTTCCCTCCTTGTCATTTTACTTTATTTTCTTCTCTTCGCCTAGGGGAGTCTCTCTCAAACTTCATTTAGTGTTTGGGATAATTTTTTTCCCTCTCTGATTTGTCAGGAATCACGTGATGAATTAAACATGAGCGCCGTTATAACTCGACTCATCGGGCCAGGCATTCGTCTCTCTGTGTGCTGCTGCTGCTGTTTTCTGTTTTATATATCTAGGGATACATAGATGCGTGTGGTGTGGCTTGTACCCTCATGATGCATTCCACCTGTCTAATACTTCAGTGAAGGCGGTAGAGGGATGTTGCCTCTTGTTCCTACTTAACCTGAGAAGTCAAACTGTAGAATAACTCGTCGTTGTGGTAGAGGGATTGACATTTTACGAAATTGGAAAAATATAATTTTTTAATTTTTTTTTTTTAGTTTTGAAGTAAATGTCTTGTGGTTATTTATATGGTTTAGAAAGTTGTTTTTTTCTCAATATTTTTATTCAATTAATTTTTTTTCTTTAATTTTTAAACTGTTTTATAGATTTAATACATGATAAAGATGTTTATTGCAAATTCGTTGTTTATGGATAATTTTGTTTGAGGGTTGTTGAGGGTAAGTGCATATTTATATCATTTTCATGAAACCACTGTAATGGACTAGGCATAATTCAATTAAATTATAGTGGTGTGCCCTTTCTCTTCTCCCCTTTTAGTCTCAGGGGACATTTTGATCTGATGTGTGGAGAGGGAAATCGAACCACAAACGAGTTTTAATCAATTTGTTAGAGGGTTGGATGGACATATGAGATCAAAAGACTGGTTTCTGTGGAATCAAAGTTTTTTCTTTCTCATTTAGTTTTGCATTAATGAGTTTGGTAAAAAAAAAAGTCAAATAATTTTATTTTTAACCAGTATATTTTTCCATGTTTGTTTTGGCGAAATGTAATGTCATAAATTAGCTTAGTTTTGTAATCATTAATGTTTTGCATTAATGTTTGCTGTTGTCCTTTGGTGAAGGATGTATTTTTAACATTAGTTTGATGTGTTTAAGCAGGAACAGGATGTGTATAGGCCAAATTCGAATGACATGATGTCCAATGAGTTGACCAAAAGTAATCTACAGCAACCATTTACAAGTTTGTAATGGTTTCTCATAACAGTAAATAAGGAAATAATAACGTCACGCACTAAAATGGCTGCTCGAGTGAAACATGGCGTGATAAACGCTTCATCAGAGATAATGGCAAGTTTGCTATGTTGTGTATGGTCAAGGACAACTGAATGTCCATTTAATGGTGACGAAATTTATTTGTACAAGTGTTAAACAGAGGTAGTAAAAAGTGTTTTTAAAGTATGTTTCGTTTTACCTTGCAATAAGATCGGATGAAAAACTGTTAATTTGATTACTTGGTGGAGTACACGGTGGGAAATTTTTTCAGATTTTTTTGTTTAATTTTTGTGGTTGAAAACTGATTGTAAATCAGGGATACGAAATTCATTACAGGTGTAAATGAATATATACATAGAAAACATTTAATTCCAGTGCGAGACTTTGCTGGCTAGACGGATGAAGAAGTTGTTTGACACCGCAAAAGAAGTGAACATATGAATTTTAATAACATTGTGTTTACCGAGATTTGCACCTTCAAATTTTAATTTTAACTTGCATTTGGTGACCATTAGAATATTTAATTTCAGCAAGTTTTTCTTGGCTCTTGCAAGTTTTTTCTTACGAGTTAAATTTTGAACATTACAAGGAAATTGTGACATTTCTAGAGAGCTTTATCATTAAGAATTTCTATAAATTTATTAGAAAAGAAATGAGCTTTTCACAGTAATGTAATAACATGAAGAGTTTTAAAGAACTTTATAGAAATATTGAAATGAATTTTTCTTGAATGTTGTCGATGATGATCATACGTCAGATTTTTGGAAATTGGTGATTTTCTTCTGAAATTGATTTAAAAATGTCTATTTTTGCAAGGACTAATTATAAAAAGATGTCAAATTAATTTTTTTAATTTTTTTCTCATCAAAATGCAGGTGGTCTACACAGATAGCTATTATTACATTTATCATAATGAATTTATTATCGCAACAAGAGGGCTGTTGCAGGCCGTTGATATTATATGTAGACGAAAACGATGGTTTTACATAATATACTGCAATACTAACATTTAATTCCTGTCGATTATTGCTGTCACTTATAGTTAAAGGTCAAGTGCAATCTAAAATTTAATTTTAATTTTAATTTAATTTAATTTTAATTTAATTTAATTTTAATTTAATTTAATTTAATTTTAATTTTAATTTTAAAGAGTGTTAACAATAACATGTAATTTATTCTTTTAAATATTTTATTGTTGAATATTTATTGTTTTATAAACAAAACTATGTTTAGTTGGCTCGCCTTGTTTGTCATGCAATGCATCATGGTCCAGCAAGGATTAAATGACGTCACCAGTTCTGATTGTTAACAAAATAACCATCTGAGCATGCGCATGAGAGTTGAAATTCAACCAAACCTATAGTTCTGTATCATTTGAATTTTAGGATTGGGAACGTCATTTGACCATGATGCTTTGCATTGTGGAGAAGGAATATTGGAATTGTTATATAATAATAAATATGCAACAATAAAATATTTTTAAAAAATGAAATATATGTTATTGTTAACACTCTTTCACACATTAAAATTAAATTTTAGACTGCACTTGATCTTTACAATTTTGTATTTTTGTAATTACTAGAATTTATTGCTGGACTCACAGATCATTAACATCCTTGAAGCAGAGCAAATTGAAACAGAAACGATGGTTTTAAGGTGGCGCGTGCAATGGCTCGTGACCCCACTATCATCAGCTAGGGTCATTTCGTAGGTCGGGGCAGGCGACAGCCAATCGGAAACGTGGTTCGGTGGCGGCGCCATGGCATTTCTTTTGCCGGAAACTCGCGCACTGGCCAATGAGAAGGTTCCGCCACCAAGCCAATTACTTCCGTTTCCCGTCTACTATTCGATGATGCCAGCATTTGTTTCTCCCGTTCCCCTATTCGTTTCTTGGTGATGGTGATGCTTTTCCATTTATTTTAATGTTTGCATAGCACAGAGGTGGGAATTATTTTGGCTCCTGATTCAAACGTCAATGTTTATTGTTGTTTTAAGGATACTTTTTCTACTTTATTGTTAGAAAAAGTTGCTTCGGGAATTCACTCTTTTTTTTACTCTTTTCTTTTCGTTTTCCTCCCCTTTAACTCACCAACCACCCCTTCTTCCTTTTTGCCAACGTCATCATCATCATCTGTCTTACGACCAAAGGCAGCTTGATGGATTGGAGATGTTGCTTAGAGATGAAAACAAAAGTTGTTTTTTTTTCTTGGAGAATGGCAATTAAGGGTGAGACGAAAAGCATCTGCTAAAAATAATTTGATTTCAATATTTTTTAAAAATAATTATACAAATTCTTCCAATTGATATGTGAATACGGTATATTAATTTTTAGTTGCTAGATGAAACTAAAACTTTGTTTTTGCTCAAACTATGTACTATTTTTGGCAAAACATAAGTCTAAAATTAGAATCAAAATTTGACATGACCAAAACAATCACAGAGCAAGTTATTCAACATCATGTACTAAACTTCGTTTCCAAAACATTGCGAGAAACTCCCATTGGCTGGAGCCTGTTTGCTCGCACATTAATACAAATATATATATGGTCATATTTGTGGTCGTTTATGGTCGTTTTTTGTTCGTTTCTGTTCGTTTATGTTCGTTTATGTTCGTTTATGCCCTTTTATGATCATTTCTCTAATTATTTTTTTAAGAGCATTGAACAATCGCCGGGAAAAGGCTCTAGCCAATGAGAGTTTCTCGCAATATTTTGGAAACGGAGTTTAGAAGATGTAAAAAAAATTGCTGATAAGATTAACAGTCAGTCGAGTGAAAAAACTAACTTGTTGTAATGATGATCTGTACACTCCAACTGGTAAGATAAGCTTAATAAGGAACAACGTCGTTTATCCCACTTTGAAAGTGCGTCCACCATTAACGTTTTTCCTTGTCTCTCTCTGTCTTGATCTTATCTCTTGTAGTTTAGCTCTGCTATGTCCACTACATTCGACAAGTAATTACAGCTGGAGATGTTTGCAACTGGTATAGAGGAGGGAGGTCACGAGGAGGTGGAGCAGGGTCGAGGATAAAATAACCTCTCCTGTCACCCAGACCCACCCGGAAACTGCCAAGGGTCGAATTACCCCCACCTCCACCCACCTAACAAACAGAAACTCTCATACGCTTCTTTATATATTCCCACTTCTCTGTTGACTTCTTTTTGACACTTGACTCGCCTTTTTATTTTTTAAATTGAGGATGCAAGGGCGCAATTTGGGTAGTTAAGCTTAATCTGCTTGATGATTTGTCACATACTTTTTTTTAGAGATTGAGTTTAAGAGGATATTTGAGATGAAAGAGGGTGTTTAAGCGAAAACAGATGGTTCACGTCCCATCCGTTTGTTTGTCATTAGAATCCCCTTCTTAAGATGTTGTTAAGATTTTATTTCTTTCGTACCCTCTTTTCTTCATTTTTTTCCTTTTTTTCTTTTCGAGTGCTGCTCTGTTATCAATGAGTTTTTGTGTTGTAAAACAATTGTTGTTTATTGTTGGTTGGGTGTTTTAACAATCAGTTTTCTTTGGAAAATAAAGAGGGGAAGTGTTAAAACAAGCAAACAGCAATACATCAAATCACGTTTCATCACATGCAACATGGTGGAACGACCTCTAGTTACGAGCAATTGCAACTAAATTTTCCACACTATTCTCAAGTTACCTTTTTTTTTGCACATGTGGTGCAAATGACGGCGCACGTGCGCCCTCTGTGCTTTTTATTTGCTTCTTAGCGAGGAAGCAAGTGAGACAGAGGATGACTTGTCCATGAGTCCTTCTGAGATTTGGTCACGCCTACCTGACTGTTTCTGGAGCCTTGAGTAGACTGGACCCTGTGTTTATCCAATTACTGTAAAGACATTAGGGGATTGGGAAGGGATATTTGGGTATCTAGTTTGAAGTTGAAGTGCCATCTGGTGGTAAAGGGAATTGAAGCAAAGGGCCAAATGAAATGTAAGCGAGAAAGGATAATTTGACAGGTGGCGATTGAATTAATTGGGCATAGATTAATCAAATAGATCTTCTAAAACTGGATGAATAAGATCTGTAATTAAAACAAACAAAAAAATAATTATTCTCAATTAAATTTATATTTATTACATCATTTTTTGTAAAAAGCAAAGAATAAGGATCAGTTATTGACCATATAAATGCTGTATAAGGGTATAATATAACTTTTGTTGTTTGATTAGGGTAATTGGTGATATAATTTTACAATAATTATTATTTATATTTTTGGCAAATAACGGCAAGATAGATAGACCTACCAGTACATTTTTTTCTAAGAATCAATGAATCATCGATTTCTTAATTGGTCCACAAATCTTGGTTTGTTGATGAGTGATTCATCTGGCATCCTCGTAATGGACACCTGACGACCGAACAAATTACGCCATCACGTACACAATATTTTATAACTACTTGCAGTGTAAACTATGGGTTTCTATGACAACCGCCCGCCACCGGAAAGTATCGCCAATCATCTTTTTCAATGACCGGAAGTTAAGCCATAACTTTTAATGGTAGAGCAGCGGCTTGTTTTATTTGTCTATGAAATTAAGAAGTGATGTTTTGATAAGGGGGAAAAAGTTGATGAAAAAAAATTAAACTACATCTATCAATTTAAGTTTTTAAAAAATGTGGGGGTATTGAGCGTTTATAGATTTTTTGCCCCAGTTAAAAACTTAACTTAGCGTGAAAATTGAGGGTTGTAAGTAGTAGAATTAAGAGTCAGAGAAAGCTCCCGTGTAATAACAGGTGTGTGAAAAAAAGGCTGCATCATTCACAAGGGAGGAGTTGAAGGGGGGGGGGGGGAGAAAAATAAAGGACGCAGTTTGAACTCCATCTAGTGATGGAAATCGGAAACAATAATTCATTCTTCCCCTACTGTGAGCCTAACCTTGAGTCAAGATAATAAGTGGTGCTGTCAAAATATTTAAAAATGACTGCAATGTCCAAGAGAAGCAGTGGTAAAAAAATTGGACAGGATTGAGTAAAGATCAATTTAAGCCATTTGTTGTTAGGTAAACAGGGTTAGTACGTGTGTGTTAAGAATAATTAGTGGAACGTGAGTAATGAGGGTTATCAAGGAGTTATTAAATGCATAACGACTCGTGCGACTGGTGTCTGTTGATGTTTGTGTAAGTTGTTATTAGAAGGGTACTTAATACAGATATAAATGAGTTTGGGTTTCATCAGTTGACTGTATAAAATCGGTGATGTCACCCTAGACAAACTTCAAATTCTGTTTGTTTTGTGTGAAATAAATGAAGAATTCGGCGCGATTTGATTGTAAACATTAAAAAATTTGATTTTAAATTTGTTTTTGGTTTGCGGTCAGTTTGGTACCTTAAAATTTTGATTTTTGGATACTAAATTCACCAAAAACAAAATTAATTTCTTAAAGTTTTATTCTTAATTTAACTTTGTTAAGTCTTTATGACACCAAATTGACCAAAAAAAAAATCAAACTTTTTTAATGATGAATATATTGCAAAAAGATAAAGTAATAAATAAAATTGTCACCTGCTGATAAGGGGAGTGGCTTTTCAACCCTTTGATCCAGGTGTGATTCTCATTGAAGGGATGGGTGGTAACGAGCAGGTGTCGCTTTTGATCCAATTAAACAATTAGGCAGTAATTCATTGAAACAGATGTGGATGTCAGAATAGGATTCATCGTTATCAAATAGTTGCTATTCAGTTTAACTAGGTCCTATTTATTCTTTTCAATTAATTAATCTAATTCCATTGGGATCTTAAAACCGATAAACACAAGGAAATGATTAAGTTCAATTCAATCGAAAAGTGAGTATATAATTTTTATATTAACCATAAAACTCTTTTTATCACTTTGAAATGAGCGATTTTATGAGGCGTACCCATTCTTTGCACACCTTGCCTCATCATCCATTTGACTAATTAATTAAACTCTCCACGTGTCTTTCTTTAAATATTCACACGTGTTTTAATTCCCCTTTTTGATAAAACATATTTTTTTTGGAAAAAAACTAATATGTATAGCAACAAAGTGATAACTCAGATTTTTCTATTAATATATTAAAATTTAAATTATCAATTTAAAAAAAAATGAATAAATTTAACGCGTTGTGCGAGTTGTTTGCGTGATTATATGATTTTTTTTACCGTATATAAATCCGAAGTTGCATATGTTTATTGAATGAATTAAGCAAGTTTATTTTGCGAATTATGCAAATGCCAAAAAGGGTTAAGACACATCTTTAAAGGGTTGATTGCATGGGGAAAAGGCGGATAAAAAAGAGAATAGCGTATGCTTATTGTTTACTTATACATTTTCCTAATGCCCTGCCCTCCACTATAGATCCTGGTCGATTGAGGCAACAAGGAAGTTTGACCATATAATACAATATACGATGTGAAAGCAGTCATAAATATAAAACCCATTTTGCTCTCCCTTTTCATATTTTTTTCCCGTTTCTTAGCTTCACTGCAATACTCGAAAAGCTCCCCGAGTGACTTCTCCTTATTGCAAGATGAAATCTTCTGAAAGACGCTCGTGTCCATATGCGAGGTAAACAGATGATGGGGCGATGGGAATCTTTTATCTAAACATTTTTTAAGTTTTTTTTCTTTTATTAAAAAAGGGGGTGTGCATGAAGCGTGAGTATCCATGCGTAGCCTGGTCTTAAAATTTTATGCAAAATAGTTGAGGGGTGGCGGGAATGGAATCAACAACTCTGGGTGTTGTGAAGGTGTGTTTATGAGCAACGAAGAGAAGGCGGGTGTTTATTTTTATACTATTTTGAGGATTTATTGGTAAAGTTTTATTTGTATAGCAGTCTGAAGCTGAGTAAGTGTGAAAAAAAAATATTTAGACTTTATTTAAATAAACTTGCGGTATGAAAGTTGAAGTTGAAGGGAATCCTAAGCTATATAAACTGATGATTTAGAAGATATTTTTTTCTAAAAAAATTTTGTGTATAATTAATTTTTAATTTTTGTGGAAATATAAATCTGTTTGATTTTTTTGGAGTGAATTGGTCAATTGGTCGTTTGCTTCACCCGTTTATATTCTTTCGCTTAAGCGGGTTTATCGTTGCATTCAATTGATATGCTGATGACGGAAATGACAACTTGACAAAGCGATACAATGTTGCCAGCTCGCTCCCATGTAGAATGCATGCGTCGAACAGCGCCTCGTTAATGGCGGTAATTTCCTGAGGCTGATGCTGGCCACACAAAAGGGCGGATTAAGGCACCCGCCTAATGCCCCTTGCGGGCCTTGGCCGGAGGCAAATCCCAGCGTGCGGATTGCCGACTTGGCTTGTCTAGATTGATGGCTCGATTGACTCCCGAGTTCTTAATATGGTCGCACAGTCCCGGCTTAAGCCCAGCCACGCGGCCATACGCAACTCTCACACGCGTCCTCGGTATCAAAATCTTGTTAGATTTGTGCGTGATGCGGACATTGGTCACGCGTTTTTGATTAGGTATTTTTTTTTTTTAAAAAAAGAAAAGCAATCGGTGGTGATTAATAAATCTCAAAGGATCGAATTTGCGACGTGCATTTTAAACTTTATTTAATTTTTTTTATTATTTAAATATAAATAGTTCACTGTCCTCATGCCATGATTAAGCAATATGTTAATATGATGAAGTTGTTTGTAGGACAATTGAACGGGTGAAATCTAGCTAGAAGATCTTTGCAGCCACCCACCCATTTGCAAGCCATATTGATTGATGATTGGAGGGCCAACTGACCTCCACCTCGACGCGTGTTAATACCCAGACTCCCACCTACCGAGGATCCGCCCTCAACCACCCACACACACAAAATATCTCCAGCTATGATGGCCAGCTGCGTTCTTAGTTCCATCCATCAATGAACTGTTGAAATAAAAAATATTTTTATTTTATTTGTTTCTCATGATGAGAGTCAACCAACTGTCTATAGTGTCCAGTAAAGGCCATTCGTCTTGATGGCGGACCCACCTCTTCTTTTTTCTTTTGGACAATTTCCCCCCAAACTGGACTTAAGGGTCATGTGTGTCCCTCATTTCTTTTCTATTTTCTACTCGATAGGGGGCGTGTCTGTAAGGGCAGAACTGACCGGAAACTATATGGTTGACGTTAATGATCGAGCAATCACTCACGGCGCAGTGTTGGTTGTGAATCGTCTGTCTTAGGAATAATAGTTGCTGTTTGTTTTGTTTTGTTTTTGTTTTTTTTAGACTTTTTTTTCTTTTCTCATCCTAGTGTTGGGATTGTAAAAGAATTAAGGCAGCAATTCATGAACTAACATTCCTTGGCCTCGCAGCTATGATGGAGATTTAACAGTGGATTGCTGTGCTGGGATAAATATTTATTCACAAGACCTTATACGTCACGAAAATGCTAAAAAGAAGTATTTTGAAATAGGTTTAAGGGCTGAAGAGTTTAGATCATGAATTCTTGTGGATAGTGAAAATGTTTATTTGTTCACGGAGTCTGTTATGCATCACTTGACAAGATGCAACTGGTTTTGATATAGCAAAGCTACTGGGCTTAATAATTTATTTGTTTATTTATTTATTTATTTATTTATTTATTTATTTATTTATTTATTTTGGGTTTAAAGAGTTGAATTTTATTTTTTGTTAATTTATTTTGTTGGGAATTTAAGTTTTGAACTCAAGATTCCAATGCCAATTGTCTGTTTGATGGTTCCACGTGATTTACGTTTGTAGAGTAATGGGGTGGGTGACTTTAGGGGGAGAACCTCATCTCGGACTACAAGGACCACCTGTTGTAATTGTCTTCTGTAATTCCCTCTGGTTTTCTTTTGTCCCTCCCTTCAACTTTCTAATCCCCTGTTTCTGGTCCCCCAATTTTTTTTTTCTCAGGTTATTTGGAAAAATGTTTTTATAATTGAACTAATTAAGACAAAGTAGAAAAGATTTTCTAGAATTATCATTTTTGTTAATTACTTTTTTTGTATTATATTAGCATGCAAATGAATTGTTAAAATTTTATTTGACATTGGGTAAAATAATGCATTTGAGTGATAGCATCATTTTCACACGTGGGCATTCTATCCCGCATTCTCAAGTCAAACCAAACCTCATGGACCCCTGGAGGGTTAAAAGATAGGTGGAAGGGTGAGGGGGGAGGAGTGAGGTTTAGGATGGGCAGACGGGTAAAGGGAGGTGTATATCTTGAGAGTGACACCTCATGCCAGTTGACCATTGTCCAGTGAATGCGTTCTTGGAATTTTGGTTGGGTGAGTTGATAACATCTAAGAAAAGGGGGTTGCAGAAGATGAAACTTGGACCCCCAACTTAGTTCCAACATGGCTGCACTTTGTACAACATGCTAAGATGGGGGTTATCGTTTAGTAGTGCGCATAGGGGGCTACACCCAGTTGTCAAAATAAGTCATGGATCAAGCTTTGAATTTACATAGCAAATTTAATTAAATTTTTATATTTTTTTAATGTTTACATTTTAATGTTTTTAGGGGAATTTTAAATTTGGGTTTTATAATCATTTGGTAGTTATGACGTTTAATCTGGATTTATATATTTAATAATTACTCTTCTCATATGCTTGAGGGAGACCACAAGTCCCTCTTCTAACGCATAGGATTTCACGGCGTAGTGCACTCTGGGAACGAGAAAACTCCCCCAAGCGACCAAATTTTTAATGAGGCGGAAGACTATTGTGAACCAATAGGCGACCCGGCCACGAAAATTAGACTCAGTCGCCCTCATTACAGTAACACCCCTCGATCTATTCTAGTGAAAATGAGTTTATTTTTAAAAATAAATTTGTTTGTCGTTTCGAATCGATTTTTATTTATTTTGTGTTTTGTTGTTGAAGCGGAGGAATTTACAACTAAAAATACATTTTTCGATGTTTCGCGTTATTTTATTTTTTATTTTTTATTTTTTATTTTTTATTTTTTATTTTTTATTTTTTATTTTTTATTTTTTATTTTTTATTTTTTATTTTTAAACAAAGTTTTGCAAGTCGATAAATTAGTTTGATACTTACCATGAGCTTAGGTGTTAGAATTTGTAAGAACAACTCGATGATGTATTGAGACAACCTCTGACTGACTGCAATTTGTTTGTGTTGGTTTGCACTCTTTTGATGAGCTGTTTGAAGAGTATATTTAGTCGCGTCACCAGCATAACAAAATGTTCTTTTAATGGAGGCTGCTTCCATCTCCCGTCTCTTTTATATAAATACACACAGCGTATTGAATAGGATTAGGCTTAGCTCCTTGTACCAATGTTCCCACTATACTTACGGCTTGAACTTGCATACAGAAGGGTCGACGGAAGCAAAAGCGCGCCCCTAACGGGCGTGGAAAAACATTAACACGCTGCAATGCACAAAGCTTGACTCTCCTGTTATGAACTTTGCTTAAGTTCAGTTCAATCGGATGTGGTTTTTTAAAAACAAATTTGAACTCGATTACAAGTTGATTAGCTAAAAAAAATAGATATTTTTGGCACTAAATCGATTAATTTGGAAAATTATTACAAAAATTTTGAATCTTATCTATTTTATTATAAAAAATGAAATTTGAAATTTTTTCTTAAAGGGTTAGTCTTACTCAGGTCTGTTTACACCAAACCGTCTTGTAGGAAAACATAAAACTCGTGTTTTTGATGACCCAAATTCCCACGATTTCGTCTCTGTATAACATCTAGCACTGTTTAATCGTTTTCTATATACCATTTCGAACTAACCAATAAAATTTAACCTTTTACAATGATTTTAGTGGCCATGAAGAAAAGGATTTTCCTTTCAACAAACAAAAAGATCTATGGATTTTTTTAAGACCCCTGTAAATCTAAATCCAACATATCCCATACTCTCATGACATTAACCATTACATTGATGAGCGGGCTGTGTGAATGGGTTAAAAAAAGAGATTTGTTGTCATGGATGTCATTCCAATCATTCCAACGGTTGTTTGGCATTTCCTGGAGCTCGTAAACAAAAATCCCATCACATTATGTCCTTGTGACGTCATCTGGAAAGTGTTAATAGTCGTTGGTACAACTGTGCAAAGCTCACAAATCCTTGTTGTTACGAAGACAGGAGGGTGTGGATATGGGTTTACAATTGATGGTTAGGAGGGTCACTCGAATCCAGCAAATAACAGGTTTGAAGACAGAAAAGGGTTGGGGGGTAAATCAGTCAGTGCCACCTAATGAAGGGAAATGTCAAGACAGACATTGGGAAGATTTTTCTGACCTGGTCCCAATGCTTTTGCAAATGGGGTGTATGGGAAGGAGCTTGACACAAGTTGCTTGTCTCCTATTGTTCCTCGCCAAAGAAAGAGCACTGAAGGAACTAGGGTACAGTGTCTTATTGATAAAGCTTTATGAACAATGGAGTTTTGGGGACAGACTCATTATTAAGTTGGAAATTTCTTGGAGCGAGCAGCAAATAAAGGAAAATGTTTGCAGGTATTTCTCACCCGAGGACTTCACTCTGGGGACAATTAAAGGTGTAAAATGAGAAATGGCTGTCAACAAAATGGTCGTCTTTTGATGCGTTTAGAGGTATCCCCAGGGTAGACCATCATTCATCGTACTATTTTAGGTACCCAAAGGGGTTGACATGTCCTCGAGTTTGGTGAGTTTCTCCCTCGTTCTTGCTATCCATTCATATAAAATGGCAGTTGACAGCAAACGCCTTCTCTTTTGCCTTGACCCCTCCCACGAGAGGTCGCTCTTGGAATTTCGCTGCCTATACCTAGACAGGTTACACGGTTTGGATGTAAAAGGCCTAAAGGAATTATTGTCATTTACTTGAAAAAATCTTTTTTTTCAGAAATTAATGAAAAAAAGGAAAAAAATCACGGACGCTTTAATTATACTGTATTCAAGTAGCAATTCAGTCTTGACTGTTGACTACTAATTGTGTGGCATTGAAAGTTGAGGTTTACCAGTGATAAAAATAAATATGGTTGTTTATCGTTTAACTTGACCCGATTTTATTGCTTGAGTTATGTTGTAATAGATATTTTTATAATATAGGGTTATAGTCTTTATATATGTGTGTGTCAATGAGGCAGTGATGACTGGTATATGGTATAATAATATGAGGTCCTGACCGTGAGCAAGAGCAAGGGTTTGGCGCGCGCTTCGTAATGACCAAGAGGGATTAAGTTGGTAGGCTGTTGATTGAATTTGGTAGTTGTGACAACGCAGCGTTCCTTTACCGTTTTGATGACCTACCTAATACAGTTGCCCGTTATTAGTCGCGGTGAATAATGGATAGTGCACTAAGTGGGAGGGTTTTAGATATATAAGATTCACTCGTGAGGGACATTCTTTAATTTGTGCTGTCATCAAGTTAAAATGTATTCTGAATTTTTGTCTTGAAATTTTTTTTTGGCTTCAGAAGGGGGAAAAAAAAGGAAATCCAGAATTCTTAACATTGTGGACTATTGAAAAATACTGCACTCGAAAGTGCACAGCATTCAATAAAAAGAAGAAAGGGGCAAAACCAAGGGTAATGTGAGGGTTGCATGGACATTACAGAAAAAATAAAATGCAAAGGTTCTTTTTGAAGAGGAAAAATATGGTAATTACGTGGGTTAGTCACTGGCCGTAAAAGTGGCGCGAAAAGCTTGCCGGATCCTAAACTCTCTGAAAAGCATCCCCTGCACTGATCCCCCTGTGAGAGAAAAAGAGGGAGACTTTGCTTATACTGTGAGGGGATGGATTCTATGTTTGAAGTGTTGTTGGGACCTAATCTTCAAAAAAAGCGACAAAAACATTTTTGTATGTTGCGAGTATTTTCTCCTTTTTTTTTTTTTTTTTTTAAAAGTAAATGAAAATTTTGTTTTAAATTCGCTAAATTTATCACGTGGTAATTATTTGTTTGCTCAGATTAAGGGAGAATTTGCATTGATAAATTGTTTATGGTTTGTACAAACGAGGTGTACGATTTTTATTTCTCTTTCGTGTCATTCGTCTTGCTGAACTAGGATTCGGTGGTGCCTGAGGCGATTTGTTGGTGGAAATTAACCGCGCGCTAAGTCCCTCTCCATCCCTACACCCCCGCGCGTTCGTTTTGCAGCCTCGTATAGGTCTCGCTAAGGAATATAAATGAGCTCGGTGCCGCTAATGCCACTTTGCGCTGGCAAACAATTCGCACGAAATCAATGGATGATTGGATGCTCGCAGCTCCTCCTCAGCACAGTTGAATAAAAAAATATTTTTTTAATAAAATATAATTTCATATTCTCAATTCCTAGATATTTTAAATAAAAAAAAATTTAATAAAAAAAATTTAGTCTGAAAAAGTCATCAACAAACTCGACATTGTGGTGTATATAAGTAATAAATGGAATTGCTATTCTATTAATACGTTTGATTAGTATTTGGCCGAGTCTGCGAAGAGCGCTCGTTCCGTATACACCCCCTGGTGCGCAGCCCGCCGCGCCGCTCAGTCGGCGCTCGGATTAGTGGTGCGAGGATTTCTATAGACGTTTGTAAGCGGGTGCTGGCTGCGTGAAATATCGTTTTAATGAAGCCCTCGCATGACGTCATTTCTGGGGTTGGGATAGCAGCTTCGGTTTTTAACGCCTTTTAATTTCCGCTTTCGGTCATGCGATGGCGTTGCCTTGTCGTCCCGAGATGAATGAACATGTGGACAAACACGAGGCAATGGTCACGAAATTGTTCGCTTTTTATACATTACTCGATCGCGTCTTTACATTTTTTTAAAACTTAATTCTCACGGATTCGTTTCTTGGATTGGTCGTGACTGCGTTGGGTAATTGGATTAACGCCATCTGACGGGAGACTGGCGCCGCTAAATTCCCAGCCCGATGAGCTATTGGCGCGTCTCTCGCAATTGATTAGTTTACCCGGGAAATCATTTGTCCGTCGCCATGATCCGTCGTTTCATCTCCTCCTCACAAAATAAAAAAATTAATGTTTCGAAACAATCTCGTTTTTCAAACTGTCGCCGAATTGTTGCGCGGTCATTGGACGGGGCACAAGATATTCAGTGTTGATTAGAAATCGTATGTGACGTCACACGAGTGTATTGAAAGAATGCAGATGATGCAGGCAGGGGATCATTGTATAGAGGCAATAATATATTGAGAACGAGGGCGGGGGGAGGGAAAATGCATTGAACGCTGCCTTTTCAAACTGAACGCGCCGCTGCTCCGTTGAATCTGACGCCATCTGCTTGAGAGAAAAGAAGAGAGGGAGGGAAGAGAAAGGCACGTGCTTAGCGCGTTTACCCATTTTGTTCTCGTCTTTTGTTGGAAATCAAGTGGGGGACACTCGAAGAGTCGACCACCAAAAATCCCTCGCTCTTGTCCCATGAATTTTAGCCCGACTAATTTTCACTTCATGATTCCTATATGTGGAACCAATCGGTTTGCATCATCTTTTCCACATTTTTACCCTCTTTTAACTGTATTTTGGTACTGTACGGTGAGTTTAAGCTTTGCAGTTCGCGGATTTTCCGTCTCCCCCATACTAGGCGTGGTTGTGCTTTTCAGTTTGTTCATGAAACGCCGATTTGAACGCCTCTGCTCAAGCTTAGTGATCACTCCCTGAAATCGGGGTTCGTGGGTGTTGACTGTTGGTCGGAGAGATTATTAGGAAAAAATTTTTGCGTCCTTTTGCTATTGTTATGTGGAGGCTGAAATGCTGTGCGTTGGAGCAACGGTGCATGTCGGTCGCGCATTGCGCTTTTCTCTCGCTCGTACTGTTTCCTTTCTCGCTGCTGCTCTCTCCCCTCTGTCTGGTCGACAAGCTTTTAATCTGTGTTTACACATTCAATACAGAAGCAGGAAGAATGAGAAGAGCAAAAGGCCAAGACACACGCGTCAATAATGCATCGGTTTAGTTTGCATTTGGTTTAGAGTGAATGTTTAAACATTTGTTTAGGACGTATTTGTCTGCAATTAAAGTGTATTAATGTATTGTTGACATTATTTTGGCAAAAGATTCAACTTTTATAGTAATTTTAGTAATTTCTTACGTCACACTGAACTTCACCTTAAATAAATACAAAAAAAAAAAGAATGTGATATTTTAAATGCAAATTGCTATAATTTTGTAAGTAACATTTTATAAAGCATAAAAGACCACCATTAGTTAATGTCGTAAAAAGCATGACGTCATTGTTGTTGTTTTTTCATATGTCCATTTCTTTCTTGATACTGATAATGCGCCCTGAAAGCCGTGAGTGAAAACAAACCAGGGTATAATTCCTTCTTGGTGGCAGGATCCGGTTCTGACACGATCGTAAATAAACAGTGGCAAGCGAGATCCATTTTTTCCTCTTCTCTTGTTATACTATTCATTCTTTCTTTCATTTCTATTCTGCACCACTTTCACGTTAAACGTTTGTTTCACGCCAAAAAAAAATAAAAAATAAAAATTAAAGGGCGGGGTTTGGTCTGGTATGCCACGTGTGCTCCGCCTTCTACTCATAATTAACACCTAAGGTAAATCATTACGTCACGGTAAAGGGAGTGTAGGGTCAGTGGGTCAACATGAATTTTTAATTTATCCAGCTATAGGGAAAAGATTGTGGAGAAATATAGTTCTAATTGATTTTTTCTTTATAACGGGGTTTGTAGGGCAGCAGGGGTAAGCGAAGAAAGGAAATGGGCGACGCGGGCGAGGGATTTGCTTCCCCCGGGGAATCTGACGGTGCACTCGGGAGAAACGCGCGCGTTTCATCCGGAAAGACGCCGCGGCGCCTACCTGGTCGTCTGGCTCCGGCTTCCGTCCATGGCGCCTTCACTTGAACCTTTTCATGCACGGGGTCAGTTGATGGATGGCGTTTCGCACATTGCTATGATGGCCCGCGATTTTTTTCTTCTTCTTTGAATAATTTACTTTGAAAGATATTTCAATTTGAATACGTTTTTATCGCCACGCATGCGCGGTCAGTGCGCATTCCCCCATCATGGTGGTGGTTGTACCAAGACGAATTGCGCCGACGCAGACCCCTCCTTCATCCATCACGCCCACCTGCTAGTAAATGGTGACACGGAGAAAACCATTTCCCCCCCTTCCACTCTTGTCTCGCATCCTCCCATATACCATCCACCCCCGCGATCCACCAATCAAATTAAAACATGACCACTCAACTCACTGCGATGATAATTTTTAAAAATATTGAGGAATTTCAAATACGTCGAGAATGGGAATTAACTGCTGTGTATTAAAATTATTGCAGCATCCCGTTGCTAGTAGGCATAAGAATGCGTCTCCTAGCAACGGGTATGTATGTGTGTGGGCGCCTGAGATGCGCGCGCATTCCTCGTGGTTAACCCTCTATTCCTTCTTCCCTTTCTCTTTTCTCTTGGCTCGAAGCATTGGGTTCCACCAACCCCCTTCAACCTATTTCCA
Organism: Strigamia maritima; assembly: GCA_000239455.1. Taxonomy (NCBI): domain Eukaryota; kingdom Metazoa; phylum Arthropoda; class Chilopoda; order Geophilomorpha; family Linotaeniidae; genus Strigamia; species Strigamia maritima. The sequence goes on along the minus strand of JH431603.1, from coordinate 301,851 downwards.
TCCAATCACGCACCAGATGGTGGTTGGAAGAAGGAGATGCGATGGAAAAACGGAAATGGAATAGAATTTTCGAAATATTGTTGGCTAAATTGAATGCGAGTTTGAAGAGATAATGTCGACTATGAAACTTGTTTCAATATATTTTTCTTCTTTTTATATTTTATGTGGGGGAAATGAGAGTATTTTGTTGCTTCGTTTTAGAAGAACATGAAAGTATATAGTGAGGATTTTTTTATTTTTTTTCGGGGTGAATGTCTGAATGATATGGGAATCCATTGAAAACAGTGTCGGAATTTTGTTGATATTTTTTTTTCAGGATTTCAATTTGTATTGCATGAAAAAAAAAATAAAATATATTTTTTGGGGGGTTGTGAAGTGCTTCTGCTTTATAAGTGATTATTTCATAGCAAGAAAACTATTTGTCAATTTCAGGTTTATCAAATTGATTTATTGAACATGGCGGCTAATAAATAGAAAGATGGGTGACGCAGCATATTTGGACGTTGTTAACAAGGTTTGGTTATGGAATTGAATTTGAGGAATAGTATGAATGGAATGTTGTTTGATTTTTTTAAATTTTTATTTTTTTTGGCATAGGTTAATAAATTGTTCTAGCAGACACGGATAAATATGGAAATTTGGAAAGCTGCTGTATAATGGTTAGTATATGTGTGGCTTTCATAAAATATCATTAACTTTTATTTTAAGTTTGCATTAACTTCAAACATTTGGTTACTTATTTTTTTCCCAAAAGGTTTAATTGCTGTTTACTGATAATACCAAAAAACTTATTTATAAGTTTCTGATTTTTTTCAAGTGCAAAAGGTTTTTTTGTTGAAAAAGTCTTCAAATTATTAGTTAAGTCATGTTTATGTTCAGGGCATGCTCAAATTTATAGGTACTAAGCATAAAATAAAATTAAACAAAAATTATCTTGTCACAGACCGTAAAATCAGATAAAATTTACTACAATTGTAAACGAATTGAAAAAGTCGAGCTAGATTTTTTTGGATGGATATACTGTATAGGACAGGACAAGACAGTATTTTATGTTATAAACGGACAATGTAGTTTTGTAATAGAAATCGTAAATCAATAGAGCAATAAATTTTTTAAGGTGAAAAACACCCCCACACTATGCTCCAAATGAAACGTGAGTGGATAAAAGACGTTGGGTGTATAATCCTTGAGAGAGACGTAATAGCAAGAGACACGCGTTGCAATCTCGCCGAGCAAATGACTTATGGCTGCGGATGAGCGTTTAATTGCAGGCGAGCGCCGTCTAGGAAATATGGGCAACGGGGACTCGAGCCCAAGGATTGCACGAACCGGTGCGAGGCTTGGCGGGGTTTAATAAAGCGACACTGCGGAGAGCCACTCGAGAACCCGCCCGCCCCCGCCTGAGCAATACTTGTTTCCAAATTAATCCATCCTCCCACTTCCCACTTCCTTGTAACGTGTTTATTAAAAGCTCGAGGATCCACCATCTTAATAAGAGCTTTAAGTGGTGCGAGAAGACACATTTGAAATGGTCATCAAAAGTTTCAATTCAATTATTTTTTCCGAGCAATTTGGACTTTTCCAAGAGATTACATGTTGAAAACTTATAATCTTACATGATTAAACCCTGCCTGGCTCTTGGTGGACGATAAATTGCACAAATATTTAGCAATCAAATTAATATTTTAAATTTCTGTTTAGATGACGTCACTTTGGGAGCAATTTTTTTAAAATTGTCAACACAATTTGGAAATAAATTTTTTTATGGAAATTTAAACATGAAATATGAATATGTCATAAAACCTTGTAAAGTAATTATATAAATGTATTTTGATTTGAAATATTGATACGGAAATAATAATTTTTAATTTACTTTGCCGGCATAAGTTATGTTTTGGCATATGTAATGGCAGAAAGTTGCACCTGACTTAACCTAGACCTATAAGTTAAGCTTTATATGGAGATTTGCATTAGGCCTAAAATGTAATAGAAAAAATATGTCATCAGATATCAATGCGAAGGTGTGTCTTAAGGAATTGTTCGCTAACTAGACATGTCATCAACTGATAACAATCTGGTACCAATGAATTACAAGACTCAGCTGAGGGCAATCAGATGGGCAAAACAACTAGCTCCTTACAAATAGAATAAAAGCCAATTGTTTGTGTTTAGTGCAAACTCGAACGTAATTTTTAAGCTCTGTTTTTTTTAACACCCCCTTGACACTTGTTAAATCTCTTAACCCCCACTCCAGATTGAAAGCTAGGGTTGTCAAACAAGCCCATAGGGAACCATACTTGGGTTAAGCTCTAGTGTTTACACTAGTCATTTGGTCAAACACATTGCACCGTTAGTCGGCCATGTTTGCTCAACGATCCAAAATGCTATTCAGTGTGTATCTAGTAAAAGGGGAAGTAAAGACACTCTGGGGGAAGGGGCAATGATGCTAAACTGCTGCGTCATTTCGGAGTAAATACTCGTGATGTAAAAATAGGTCATGGTGAGTTTTATAGGTGAGGGATAGGGGTAAATAAAGATTTTTTTTTTTTTTTCACCTGATCACCTCTTAGAAGGTGGCAGGGAGTGTGAAGTAAGGCGTGCCAGGGAGGGTACGTCCACAGTGGACAGGTGAGTAGAGGGTAAGTTTAACAACCTCGATCCTTATCGATTGGTGCAGGTGAGGAAACGCGAGCTGGGTTGTGTGGGATGGGACTCATTTTTTCGTGTAGGTGGGAAGGATATTTTCGTCGATCTTATTTGAATGACTACTTTTTATGAATGATTTTTTTTTTAATTAAAAAAAAAAAATCTTCAAAAAAATGAGGATTTAATTAAAAATTTGTGTATTTAAAAAACTTTTTTAATATTTCACATCATATGTCAGGTGTTTTTTTTATTACATCATGAATTTTTCATCTTTTTTTTCTTAATTTAATCGTATTTTTATCACATCGACCTTGGTTGTCCTTTAGAGGTTGGCCATGTTGACATTTTGGTGCAATATTTTTGCCCGTGAATGGTTTGCCGTTATCTCACACACCAAGTTGAAAAAGACAGTTGACCTCTACCTGGGGCCGTCATTGTCATTCGTAAATGGACCCCTGACTGCAAGGGCCACGAGTTGCGAGTTCACGGCTTCCAAACCCTTTGGAGCCCCTTTCAATTTCGCCAACCCCTTTAATTTATGTGAAAGTGTGCGTGCAGATGCACTTTCAACAGACAAAGTTCGAATCTTAAAAACCAACATCAGTGACCTTGTTAACGTCTCTATACACATATCTTTCTATTTTCTTATCTTGATAAACACTCATTTTGTTCTAATATGTTTGCTAATCAGAAGCATCCGCCAAGCTGTCTGGGTACATCGTTACCCATCCCTTTTACCTATAACTCCCCTCTGCTAGATTTTTTCTCCCCACTCCTCCCTCCTTACCTCTCTTATGTCCTCCTCCTCCCCACAGCCCCTTCTCCCTCCCCAGCTCCATTGTGCAGGAGCTGTCAAGCCGCAACAGCTATCGGTCCAGTCCTTGATTTGTGGGCCTCCCTGTTCAGGCCAGGTCGTTCATCTTCATACATCTCGTGGCTGGGGCCTTAGTGCGCATGCTCACTCCAAACCGTCAACTGATGAATCCCTCCCCTATTTGGTACTTGCAACCTCCACTTGAAAATAAGCGAATGTAAACCAAACCTCTTTTTCTTTTCTTTTTTTCTTCTTGTTATTATATGGGAAAGCGATAGTTAAACAACATTATTAACTTAAGTGGCTGGGATATAATGAACAAAATCTGGTTTGTTTTCAATGAACACAACTGGTAATTATAAAAAGTGGATTGTAAAATGTTGTAAAAAGCTTCAATTGTTTCTCCATCTGTGGACAGTCATAAAAAAATCGACTGGCTGTTGGTAGAGTTTTGTGTTTGGTGCTGGCCCAGCTGGTTAGAGTTAAAACCACCTTGGCAAACACCAACAAAAGGATTCCAGCTGTGACCACAAGTGAGCTCTGGTGACAGTTTTATAGGCAGAAGTGTCATTTTTTCTGTGACTCTTAACTGATCAGATTTGAATATTTTGTCACCTCGAAAGCAAGAAAAATAAACAAATGAGTAAAACTGTCCTGAAGTGTAAGTGATAAGTAAAAGTTGAAGAAAAAAAATTATAATGCATAAAATAAATAAATTAATTTGGTAGCTAAATAAGCAGAAATAAATAATTAAGTTTTGAGTAGATGTTTTATAGCCAGTTGATGATGACATGTGGGATGTTATGATAGATGTGCTAGGTGATGATGAGGATAGGGTGGGACTTAAATCCCACTCTTCCCTCGGTCTTATATTGCCTTTCGCAGAAGTGCCATTTCGCAATCCACAAACTCGCGCACTTTATCTCTCCCCTCTTTTTTCCCCCTCATATCTATCTATCTATATACCTGAGTGCGATATTATTTCTCTAGATATTTCACCTAGGAAACATTGTCAATATATAGAGCGAGAGCAACATAAACCCAACTGCCATATTGAAAAATCTTTAGAGAAGGGTGTTATGGAGGGTAAAGCTAAATAAATCCCCTTTGTGGACAAGACCGTGAGTATTTGAAGGACCTTGGTGTTTTCTTTTGGCCTTAATCTGCACGTGCGGAGTGGTTAGTTGTGTGGGTAAAAGCAAAATCCTTCATTGAACACCCCCTTTTACCCAGTTCCGGGCCATTCTATCTAGCAGGGATAGGGGTGAGATAGGACTATACGTGCTCCGCCCCTTCTCCCACCCATTAGTGGTCTTTGAAGGAAAAGAAAAGGGGAGTGACGTTGGGGTATGGGGTTGAAAAGGGGGTAAAATCCTGCAAATTGCAACAAGAATCACGCAGTGCGTTTTCTTATATCGAATTTTTTTTTGTTTGTCTGATGGGGTGAGGTGTGATAAGTAGGATTTGTGTTGTGGGTCATCTTAAAAATGACACCTGAGTTGGTGCAATCGTTGATTGCTTTTCACCACGTGCTACGAACAACTCAGGTACCAACAACAATTTTAGCTCGCGGCCATGTTTCACCGCTGATAATTAATTCTCGTCAGGAGGTTGAGGGGAGGGAAGGGGGTGGAGATGGGCATTCCAAGGACACCCCACTTCTCCCTCCAATTCCACTCCTACCACTACCTCCCGTTTCCTGTCTGATCAGTTCATATTGGCTAATGAAAGAACTCATCCATTATACCTGCACCCACCTCACACACAGGTGCGCGAGGCTGGGCGGGGTGCACGTGTTATCTCTAATCACCGTGGGTTTATTTGATTGAGTTGCCCCCTTCCTCATCTCCACCCTGTCTCAGTTATAGCGCGTGCCCTCAAAGACATAACATCATTTTTGAATCTTGGGCTTGGGTGTTTGATTGTGGTGCTGGTTGGTTGGTGAATCCCTTTTGCCAGTTTTAGACTTTAGTTGAAGACAATTCTGTACTCACTCAACTGGGCACAGGTGTTCAAAGAGCATGACGAGGTGACCCCCATCTGTTCCTTTTATTATTCTTTTTTTCTTCTTTTTTTGAAAGGAGAACCAGGTTGGGTTCTATTTATCCCCTAATTATCAGGAAAAAGGGGAACGGTGGATTAAGTTAAGCCTAATCTTTGTGTGGGGAAGTATTTAGCAGTAATAATTTGACCAGGTTTTCTCTCTTTGAAAATGAAATTAGTTTGCATTTTTTTTTTATTCCAATGTACATTTTGATTATACACAATTTCATGACTCTTGACTTATTTTGGTTGAGAATTGATATTTTTTTCTTCCTTTTTCTCGTTTTATTTTTCTTTCTCAATGGTGGTTTATTGTTATGGCAAGGATATGATAGATTATTTACATTAAATTTTTATATGGTTTAAGCTTGTAGTATGACATTCATGTATAATCTGCAAAGACATTGAGAAATTGCCATTTTGGATGTTGTGGTCTGGTTACCACACCCATGAGGGTAAAAATTAATTCTTACTATATTTTCAAGGGGGAAATATCAAATCTGAATTTTTTTATTTTCTGACAGGTTTTTTATTTTTTTATTTATTTGTTTAACTTAACACATGACTTGAACATATAAATAATAGGAAATAATTAAAAGTATTGGCACAAATTTCTGAACAAAATATTTTTTGGCACAAATTAATAACTTTTAAATTATTGGAAATGGCTTTTGAAGAATTATACATTTTGTGGTATATTTTGAATTTTTAATGAAAGAAAAGTAATGCCTTTAAAACCATTAGACATTAATGCATGTTTTCTTTGGATTTTAACATGATTTAGCAACCAGAAATCATTCATGCATGGCGTCATCAAGCGATTAATTGTTTACACAAACACACAAACTAATACGGGACAATGATGTCATGGTTTGCTAAGAAAACAATAGCAAAATCAACTTTGTTTGCTTGATTCGATTCACAGTAAATTATGTCAACAAGTTTAATGAGGAACTAAGGCACTTTCCATATTGAAAAGGAGGTTAGTTTTTAATATTGGAACCTGAACTGAACTTCCGGTTGTCAAAAATGCATGGATGGGTCTCTTTTTATCGTGTAATATTTACAAAACAAAACCATCGTAATATTTCGAATACTGATTTAAAACTTTGTTCATTTATGTACAATTTTTGTACAAAATTAAAATAGTAACTTAATTAGATACATAGAAGGTGGGCCATTAAAAGACTTTTTACCCACTTCTGCATTTAAATTGACGACCAACTTAATTTAGATTGACTATAAATAGAGTGATGAACGGTAGTAATTATGTAATTTTTATATAAAAAAAAATTAAAAAATTTTGAAAATGTTAATGGATCGAATTTAATTTAAAATACATGAAAAACTATCGCTCATCACTTATCAAACCTGATATGTTTTTATATCCAATTGGAATTAAAAACAAAAAAATAACAATAATAATATTAATATTAATAATAATAATTTTTTTAATTAGGGGAAAAGAAATAAAAAGAAATTTTACATGTGACTTAATTAACGTTTTCAGTCTCTCCTTCGCTTAAAGAAATTAAATTAAATTAATAAGCAGACGTGGGTGTATGTAAGTGCAAGTGAGAGATCCCTAACCCTGGCCCAACTGGTGAATGTTCATTACTAGGTGGCGTGGGCATTCCACCTGCATTTTGGCACACATACCATTCGCTGAGATTGGCTGGATGATGGTGATGGTGATGGTGGTTATGATGATGCCCTGATGATAATGGCATTGGTAAAAGTCCTGGAGGTGGAGGTACCAAATGATTGTTGTTGATGTTGTTGTTGTTCATATTGTTTGGTGTGGTTGGGGTAATGGACGTCGGTGCTTGAGGTGGTTGTTGATTGGGCTGAGGACTCACTAGGGATGAGTTCTGACTCGAATCACTGTCCTCGAAGCTGTTGTTGTTACTCGTGCCATTGTTGGCTCCAGAAGGCGGCGGTGATTTGCCGTGCACCTTCATGTGTTTCCGCAACGAACTGGGATGAGTGTAACTTTTATCGCATCCTCGTATTTTACAGTTGTACGGCTTATCACTCGTGTGTACGTGAGAGTGCTTTTTGCGGTCAGAACTGTTGGCAAACCGCCGGTCGCAGCCCTCAAACTCACACTTGAACGGTTTTTCACCTGAAATGAAAATAAAAATAAATTAACACATAAAATATTAATATTTAATCGTAGTTATTAGTATGAAACGCTATTCGACTTTGATAATGGATAAAATATGGAAGTTTATTTTATTGTGGTGTCATTCGTGATGAATGTGTGCGAGTTTTTAATGAATAATACAAACGAATTTATTTCTTCTGTGTTTCAACTAGTTTGTTTATGTTCTGTTCACAAGTTATTGTGATCTATGATAAAATAAGCGTGTTATCATTTCTATCTTATCTTATCTTTTGCTTTTTTTGTACCTTGAGTTGGGTTAATGCATGGTCTCTTTCACCATGGGTTAATGTATAGAAAATCAATATCAACACAACAAAGTACCAAGTAATGGTTAGAAATTTAGAAAATCAAGCTTAGGTCCATAGGACAGTGTGATTTTTATTTATTTTTTTTATATTTTTATTTTTTAATTTTGTAAAATTTCGACGTCGCAAAAACATGGAAGAAAACTTGTAAATAATTTAGTTGAAATCACATTATGTATGAGTTCCACGTTTTTGCTCGATGTGAAATCATTAACCGACAAGATAAGTACGATTTAATGGCTAAGTTGGCTTGGCTGCAAATCCCCCTCGTCAAGCAGCGCAGCCGATGAGATCACGGCGAATGTTCTGACACCGATTCTGATTGGCGGGTCCTAGTTTGTCTCGTGACACGAGCCACAACGCCCGCCATGTTGCGCGCGTGACAGGCTAATGATACAGGACTCCTAGAAACTTTACACGCAACCCATGTCCACCCTGGCACGTTGTTTCTCTCTTAGGAATACTCTTACCCCCCAACCACTACTCTGTCGTCGCCTCCAAACGAGAGGGTATGGCTAATTTAATGGTTCCCTAAGTTTGTGATGGGGAGGAGTAATTGCACTAACCCCTCACCCACCTTTAATGAAGGAAATTGAATTTTCACTTTTTAAAGGTCAAACTTTGATTGAATCAAAGCACTTTTACCTCCCGTTATTAAGCTCAATTATTAACAGTAATAGCTGCCGATACCTTCCCTCTAGATTTCATATTTGCATGCACGAGGAGAAAATTCTTCATTTTGTGCATGATTCAGCACTCCACCCTGAACGTGTGAATAAAAACTTTTTCAACCTATTTATAATTAGAGAAAGAATGGACTATCATGTAGGCTTGTAGGTCACGATTTATGATGGAAACAAACTACTTTAAAAATGTATATTTTTGGAAGCAAATTTAATTTTTAAACAAGTAAATCAAAAATATTAAATAAAAAAAAAGAAAAACCGGAATTGCAAGAAAACAGTTATTTCACGGTGATAGCGGTATATACGTTTATTTTTTTTGTATGTGTCGATTTTTTTTTATTTAGAATTTTATTATATTGTCATATTTTTAATATTTGCAAACAATTTTTTTTTTTTTTTTTTTTTTTTAATATTTTATTATCCAACTTAATTGATTGCTGAGCTCAGATTGTTTACGATTAAAATAAAACAAGAAATGCATATAATTTCGTTAAGGGGATTTTCTATTCTAAGATTTTTTGCTGCTGTGATCCCATAGATGAGCAAGGGCAGGTGTAAAACGTGGCATTTGAAAATTAATTGGTTAAGACCTTAGAGTAATGAGATTAATAAAGAATTAGGATGAAATAACAATGACATCTCACCTGTCTACATCATTACGATTTAGTAGACATTTTTTTCTTCGACTTTATTACCGTCTTTATTATTATGAGTAAATGTTTTTACATGTTTTTGTTAACTAAACATGCGCCGCGCGTACAATTTAAGACCCAATTTTGATATAGTATCAAATAGCTAGAGCTAATTGAGAGTGAAAGGAGGTGGGGTTAAAGGGTGATTTAAAGGTGTAGAAAAAAAGAAAAGAAATGGTGTTGTTGTTTGCTAGTTGGGACTCTGTTTGAGGCCAGTTGGTGATTTATTGTAGGGGTTGGTGGCGCTGATTAAAGCCTCCACGGACCAGTGAAGTAAGAGGGCGGGTGTGGGTGGCAATATGTGGGGGTTGTTGAGAGTGTAAGGGGTGTAGGGGTCACGAGTGTTGCAGCTACTGATTTGTAAATTGCTTTATGATTGAGGGTTCCTTTGTATTTGATTGTGGATGGCGGCAGTTTGGTTGCAAGTGTTAAATTCAACACCCCACGGCCTCTTGTTGAAAGAGGAAATTGAACCAATGTGAACGTTTGGCATGTATACAATGGGATAACTTAGTCGATTTGTTTCGTCCTGCTTTAAAGCAATAAAAAGAAGTTTTTGCACCCAGTAATGAACACTTTTTTCCTTTCTTCCCCTCTTTTTTTTCCTTCAAAGTTTGGATTGTAAAAGTGGGTGTTTGAAGTGAGTTGTAAACGAAAGGGAAAATGGCGTGTCAAGTTAGTATGAAATCACATGTGAAAAGGTAAATATAGTCGAGTGTAGGTATGCTTGAAATATCTTGTGTATTGTATATGAAGAGGGTGCGAGGGGATAAAGTGGCTTTTTGTGTGTGGTTCCACTTGAAATGAGAACCGGCCTCGGCCATACGCGTTCTCTACCACATTTTTTTTGCTTACGCACACAGTTAATACTCAGTTTAGATGCATTAAATGCGGGTAAAAATTATTATTCAGCCTAAATTTTGAATTTTAAATGTAAAAATTTTTTTTTTATTTATTGGAAATTGATTTTGATATTATTACAAAGAAAGTGAATATTAGAATTCAAATATTATCCTATCTCTGGTGGGAAAAAAATCTCATAAATAAAATAGGTTTTTGAATTCAGTAAGGAAAAAATTGTAGAAAAAAAAAAGATAAGATTACTTGTTTCTAACCTTATTTTTACGAAAATTAAAAAGAAAATTTTCATTTCATTTTGAAGTTTGCGTGCGAAAAAACATTAACTGCCACGATAATAATAATAACGGAACATTTTCTGTCATGTGCTTAAGGGGAGAAAAAATTGAAAAAGGAAGGGGTTTTTGAAGCTGTTTTTATGAGAATAAAATAAAATAAAATTGTATTGTAAGCAATTCATTTGCACGTGAAGGGTTTTTCTGTGTTTAGAGCAATTCATCTGATGGAATCACGTCTTTGTACGTGACGAGTATGACCATAAAAATGAACACAATTGGAATGGGAGGACGGAAAGTTATGGAGGAGACTGAGGCTGCTTATTGCTAACACAATGGCAATGTGCAATATGCTCAACTTGTGACAAGCCACTGGCTGTAAATCATGGCTCAGATCCAAGTACTTTAAATCATGATTTAATAGTAAGTTGAATTTGCTAACAAAATAAATTGGAGATGGCTAATAAATTTTCCCTTGTGATTTGCGACAAAAAAAATCGTATTTTACAATTTTTCTCAATTTTAAGATTAAAATAATGAATTTGAATTTGGTTTTCTAACTTTTATTAATTGATTTGCATGTAAAAAATAACAAAAGAGGGAATTTACGGTTTGATTTCACATTTCACAGTAGCTTGGAATTCAAAATGGCCTCCATAACAGAAGCCTTAAAGACGCTTTGCAGCTGTTGTGTCCACTAGGGATTTTTCTGGCTATGGGTCAAATAGTTCAGAGGTCACTAACCCTTTTTTGAATGATGAAACAAAGAAAAGGCCATGAGTAGCTTATATATTTCTTGGTAATTCCTAATTTTTAAGCTAAAGAATATTAAGGGGGTGAAAATGTGATTTAGAAATACTATACAGTGCTGTGCTGATACTAGGAAAGGTTGTTTTAATCCCTTGCCCCTAAGGTTATTCTAGAGATAAGATAAGGATTATGACATTTTTTTGGAGAATAAATTCTTGAATGTAAATTTTTAGTTCAAGTTTTGCATTAATCTGATAAAACAAGGACTAATATTTTACTTTTTTCAACAAAAATATTTTTTTGGAGTTATAAAACATCCAGAAAAATTATTGTCGATTTAATTTATCTTTATCTTTACCACATTGGTTGATTATTCATGGGTTTCAGTGCTTAATAACAAACAAAAAGTGAACAAACAAAAAAGTGATGAAGTGTAAATATGTGAAAAAAATAATAATTAAAACTAAAATAAATATATAAAAACCCGGAACCTGGTAAAATATAGTAAGATATATATTTTAAGAATGAGATATTTATGTATCCAACCAGTGCCAATTTGTTTAAAATGAACTCTGCTCACAAAACATTTTCATTTTATTGTTAGACAATAAAATAAAAATTTAAATATTACTTTCGGTATTGTTGTCTGTTTAATGTGTATAAAATGTGCATTTTTTAAAACTTAAAGGAATTTTTTTTCTAAAATCGAAAAAGTAGGGGAATTAATAGGGGAACTGCATACGGGAAAAAGTCGACTGGCACGCCGGATCCGATGTACTTTGAGCGGCATGGATTGTCTAATCGTTGGATTTTAAAGTATTTTACATTAAAATTCTCTTAATTCTCTTCTAAATTGGAATTAAAATGTTCTGATTTAATTTTTTGATAATTAAATTTTTGTTTATTACGTTTTGTACTTTTATTTTTAAATTTGTGCTGGTCATCTATATTTTTTATATTCTCAAAATGTCAACAAAAATTCCTTTTTTTAAAATAGGTTTATTTCTATCCTGGAAAGTTTTCATCTCTGAATTTATTCCCTATTTATCAGACTAGATAAGTGGCTATTTTTAACATTGTGGCAAGAAGAGTTTTTGAGTGGTTTAGGCCTAACTTTAGGTTTTTCTTCTCTTGATAGCTCATTTTTGTTTCTGTAAAAATATGTAACCATAATAATACCCAATTTTTTTTTCACACCCTCAAGTACGAGGAAGTTTCTGAGCTATTTTAATGTTATCATGTGGATATCTTTATCAGTTTGGTGTTTATTGTGAAATGGGAAATGACATTAATAGCAGCACACTTAAGGGCTCTAATTGAATACAATTAAAGCCCCAGGACAATTAGTGAATCGCTTGGGTCCATGCCCAATGCAATGTCATTACACACACTTCCTTGATCAAATTGTGATCTATTTTAACACGTTAATCGATTACTATTTCGCAATAAAATAATAAATAGGAGGGCGTGGAAATGATAAAAAGACGATTTTTCATTTGTTTTGAAAGATAAAATAAAAAATTAAAAGTTTCTTACCTGTATGAGTCCTTTTATGTATTTTGAGATTTTCACTCCTTGCAAACACTTTGCCACAGCCAGGAAACGGGCACGGGAATGGTTTTTCCCCAGTGTGTACCCGAATATGGTTGACCAGTTTATACTTGGCTTTGAATGGCCGTCCATTACGTGCACAGTTGTGCCAGAAACACGCGTGGTTCGTGCATTCGGGCCCGCCCACGTGTTCCACTGTGATGTGCGTGACAATCTCGTGCATGGTAGTGAAGGTTTTACCGCAAGGTTTGCGATTCACAGCTGGTACCACCGAGTGATGGTGATGGTGATGGTGAGGAACGATGGGATCTTGGTCCACCCACTGACAGGACATTTCCTGTTTAATAGGTTGGCGCATATATCGAAAAAAAGCACCCGGTCCCGCGGCCGCCATTGCCGCGTTCATGTGGTGGCCCATGTTCATGGCACCGTGAGCCGCCGGATGAAACTGACCTGTTGTTTGTTGCCCGAAATCGGCCGCTGCTCTTGCCGCGTACATGTCGGCTAACCGTCCATTTACGTGAGCGTGAGGTCCGTTAACGTGGTGGGGTGTCGTTGGGTCCAGACCCGGGAACAGCACGTGGGTGCCGTTGGGGTCTGCCGGGTGCGGCGGGCCGCCTCCGTGCAGGCCAGCGCCTGCAGGGACGGCAAACATACCTCCATGACCGTCGTGAACGTGATCGGGCCTGCGATGATGAAGACTTAAAAAATCTCGTGCATAACCGCCGATGTGTTGCGCGTGGTGATGAGGATGAGGTACGCCGTAGCCGTTGGTAGCCGGGCCGCCAAACTGGTGGTTGGCCGCGACTGCTGCAGCGGCGGCCGCTGCCGCTGCTGCAGCGTCTCCCATATGGTGCGGGGGACTTAGTTTTAGGCCCGTCATGTGGCCGGTGGCCGCTTCCATGAACGGGTTTATCATATCGGATGCCGATGTGTCGAATCCGCCGTAGCCGTTTTGCTGTTGATGCGGGTGGTGTGGGTGCGGCCCCACATGGTCTAGCAGTCGGAAAGCCACGCCGCGTTTGCTGAGTGCTGTGTCCATATTCGTGTCTCTTAACCGGTGATTGTGGAGTTTGGGGGTGGGGGCCTCGGTGGGGGCCCGAGCGCGCGTGTTCCCCGCGTGCACAGGCACCACCAAACTGGTTGCAGCGACGATTGTTTAGCTTTGGTCTCGAAACTGTTGTGTGTCTCGTCCCCCGACGAGAGGGGGCCGAGCTACTGCTGGGCGGGAGAGAGAGGGCGCCATGAGTCTTCTGACACAACGCTTCAACCTGATTGGCGGTTGCTTCACACCGGGAACCCAATCGGCCGCTGCAGGGCGGGACCACGGGAAATACACCCCTCTACCTGTCACTCTGCTTGACCCACCCCTAGTGATAGGTTTGGAAAGTACTTTTCAAGGTATAATGTTCAGTTTTTTCAAAATATTTTAGTTTCACAATTTTTTCTTATTTTTATTTTTTATTTTTTCTATATTTAATATTTTAGAATAATATTTATAATAATTTTTTTTATTTTTTTTTTAAATTTGTTTTGTTTATGGTTGTTGATTTCAATTTCCAACAGTTTTTCACAAAAAAAAAAGATTTGTGTTGAGTCCTCAACATTGAAAAGGGTTCGTCAGATTTTTTGTTTTGGAATGTCACTATGTGCTTTAAAAAGGGTTTGAAAGCAAGGGATTCTTCCGGCAGAGTGTGGTGCGAACGCAGTCGCTCCTGCTGCGACTCCGGCTGAGCTGCCACTCGCGGACGCTCTAGGGGCCCGCTCGAGGCTGACTTCATAACGCTGCATTCGTACTGAAAACGCATCCAGGAGCGGATTAATACTCTGGCGGGAAACTGACCGCGCCCCCATGCTTGCCTGTCGACTTACCTACTTTCTTTCACCCCGTGAAATCAGTGAGCACGCGGCGTTCCCATATTGATCTGTTTGGTTTAGTCAAACTTTTAAATTGAGTGTTTGTTTTCACCACTTACCCTTCTTCTATTACAAAAATAAATGCGGCTGCAGCTGCTCCTTATTTAAAAAAAATGCGAAATTTGCATTTTTTTTATTATGAAATATCGTACATTTTTTAATTTAATTTATTATAAAAAAAAAATTTAATATTGTATAGCGTTACAACATCATTCGCCAAAGATGCATTTTTGAAGACATTTCCCATAGTACTAAAGCGGAAATTCAGTTGTGTTCAGGTTACTGTCATGAAAAGGTGAGCCATAAACTTGTGAACAAAAGCGAGGCTGATTCGATACACTCTCTGGTGTCTCTCACACTATGCATGGGACTGAAAATATTTGCAAAATAAGACACAATAACATATTTCATTTCATAAAAATTTTAAAAAAAATTAAATAATTAAACAAGAAATTTTAATATAAAAAAAGAATATTTTAGCACACGGTACATTAGATCGATTTAACAGTAATGTCATCTCTTTATATATATATATATATTTTTTATTAATCGAAAAAAGAACTGTTTTAGAAAACCAATTTTTTTGATGGTTTGGTTTTATAACGATGTTAAAAAGTTCTCACTTGGTTCATGGTTTTACTGTGACGGTGGGAAAGTAATAATTGCATTACGCGCAGAAATGAGGATATACTACTTTCAATCCTATCCCTTCCTCGCCCCACACTCATTTCCACCCCCTTCTCCAGCCATCGGGTTCTGGGATCTGCCCTCGTAAAACTTCTACTCATTTTTATTGACGCCTTGCACTTGTCCGCGATTCTCTACATCGACTCGCGACATTCATTGTTTCACATAGCAATTTCTTTATACGGAGGTTGTCTCCTTTTTCGACCGTTTTAATACGGTTTCACATTCCCAAACTCTTGCCAGATGGCGTTGCCACGGCCCTTAGTGAATAGTTTTAACCCTTTGGCTACTAGTCTATAATAAGCGACATTTTTTTTTTAGGAATCCTTGAAAATAACATTTTAGTTTATAAATAGCATTGAGGTCACATTAAGTTGGTTAGTAGCCACGTGTGTATGAAAAATGCTGCAATAA
This sequence comes from Strigamia maritima, assembly GCA_000239455.1. Taxonomy (NCBI): domain Eukaryota; kingdom Metazoa; phylum Arthropoda; class Chilopoda; order Geophilomorpha; family Linotaeniidae; genus Strigamia; species Strigamia maritima. The sequence continues at coordinate 286,046 of JH431603.1, read as the reverse complement.
TTGTATAACTGGAATCTGCATACATTTCACGTGGTATACTGGAAGCTGTATACATAAAGCTGTATACATTTCTTGTATACATAAATTGCGTTATGGTGAATTGATTTCTCATGTAAGATTTTTAATAAGATGTTAAATAAAAGCCGGAGCAGACAAGCTGGTAATCTTTTTAATCCTGCATGGAATTTATCTTTAAAGTGCTTGCGATATTTTTTTGTTGCTGGACGCATGCGCGTGAAATTTGACAATGGGTGGATTAATTAAGGTTGGGAACGCGGTTCAAATGGCTCAATTAAATTGAGTAGAAACCCAAAGGAATATTTAATCTCGGGTGATTTTTGGATTTTTGTTTCATTATTATGCATCGTGACAAAAGAGTTTAACCTTGGAAGTAACCTTAGCTACACTTTTCATTATGCATAAGATTAAAGTTTATAATAATAAGCCGTGAATAATGGGCCTGCATTAAAATGTTCTACCAAACTAACTTTGTATAAATTCATTTGACATATTTTTGTTGGATATTTTATTTTTTAAAAACCATTTAGGACTTTTTGCTTGGATTTGTTGTTTGGAAATGTTTAATTTTCTAGTTTTTTGACCCACTATGGGAAACAGATGATGCATTTTGCTGTGTCATAAAAAATTGACATGTGATTTAGATATGACTGTTCTGGCCAAATATTTTGGTCTACCTGAGCCCTAATAAACGACGCATGCGCTGCGTGGCTGTTGCAACGCATGCGTAGTGCGTGATCGATGGTAGTGTTGGTCGTAGCCTGATTAGATTGACCCTGAGGCCAAGGGGGAGGGCAGAGGAGGGGTCGGCGTTGGAGAGCGTTGAGACAGAGCTATCCATTATGCACCTGACAACTTGCAAAAGGTACACACACAATCGAAGAACAGTGGGGGTGATATAAAGAAAAATCACCTAAGATTTGAGGTCGTAAATATACAATTCCTTCTAATTTAAATTTTTCTTGTTAATTTTCAGTTTAATTAGGACTCGGATTACTTTTGTAAATGGAAATGTTGCAAAATCTTGGTTGCACGTGTTTCTGATGTGTCTAATAATTTTCTGGGCGTGGTTGGGCAACTGTCTGCAACAGACACATGAGACGCGTGTCGGACTTGGTCCACCAATTATAGATGCGCTGCTTGTTGTAGATACAAAATTGTTTCTGCGCTTGACAGAATCTACACAAGTGGAGAAAGCAAATAATCATTGGTAACTGCAGGACGTCGTGGTCTTTTATTCACAAATTTCTCTTCAACTTCTATTTATTAACACTCGCATGTGACAAGTTTGTTCTACATATTTTTATATATTTTGGCTTTTTTTAAAAAATATTGATGTAAATATTGCGCGACTTATCTTTATCTGCTATAATTCCTCTAATCTGTTGGCGCGTGCGCAAACGCTTTATGAATTGAAGCTAATGAGGCAAGGAACAATAGATGGTTTGATCGATATAGTAGCGAGTTTGTGCAATGCCTTTTTCTTTTATTTCATTCCCCTCTCCTTTCCTCCATTCCACCCTTGATTTTGCATATGCTCAATTGACTTTAAATCTCCGCATTGTGGCAAACAGGAAAAACTGCAATCAAGCCTGCATTTGCAATAGCAATCTTTTTTTTTCGTTTCGGAATTTGGAATCGAAAGGAAGGGAGGAAGGGAGGAAGGGAGGAGGAAAAATAAAGTTTAAAGTATTTTATAGAGGATTTTTCGATTTAGTTAACAATTTATTGAGGGGAAGTGAATTTGTTCCAGATGTGGTGTAATTAATTGAGGAAGTTTGTGTTTGGAGTTTGATTTGTTTGTGTCATGTGGAAGCGATGCAGGAACAAGTGATATGATCTAAATTGTCGTGTTATACATAAGGTTTGTGTCTCAATGGAGTAGGGGACAAGAAACATTGGCCCAAGTGGTCATTGTGGTCAGCAGGGGATCGTGTCCAGAACAAAGAATTTTTTTTAGTACATGTTGTTTCTAGGACACAAGTTATAAATTTCTTTTAATTGTTTTCACATGTGGGTATATTGACCATTTTAAAAAGTCTGTTTGGTATTTGTGTGTACCGTATGTTAATTTTGGAGGATTTTTCCTGATTTTTGCAATCATAAATGGTACAGCAGTACTATATGTACTGAATCATGTTATAATTATCCGATAAAACTTTTTTTCAAAATAAGATTATCAAAGTTGTTTATGTAATAAAATTGCATCTGGTTTTTCTCTATTTTTGAATTGAATTTTATTGCGGCACATCACACTGGTGTGCATAGAATAATTAAGTTTTGAAATGATTTTTTATTAAGTTTTTTAAATGCTACTACATCGTTTTTTAAATAAAATTTTTTTCAATTATAATTATTTATTATTTTTATTTTGTAATTTTACTAATAATTCTAATAATTTTTTATTTTAATTTTAGTGATTTTAATTTGTTTTTAATTATTTAGATTACGGTAAATAAATTGCAATCTCAAATTTTAACAGTAGCAGAGAAAAGATGCTGATGTTTTATAATCTCTTGGCACGTTTGGTGTTGAATTTCCAACAGTACCTAAAAATGAGCCGAGCGGCAGAAGGCAGAAAGACATAAATTAGAGTCCAAATTAGTAAACTTTAGGCTTTGAACAGGTCGAGGGAACCGAGATGAAAAAATAATTGCAATTAAAAACACCCGAGTTACAAGTTGACATAAATTTTCAACTGCTTTAGCTTGTCAACTTCAGGTGAAAATTCGGACGTGCCGTTCATTTATAGGTCTATAAAAAATTCAGTGCAAGGTGATAAATTAGTAAATCACGCTAAACTTTTGATAAATGGTAAAAAAATGTTGATTAAAAAATGATTTGGGAGGGGGTTAGGGTGAGCAAGATCGAGAAGGAAACATTTGAAATTCTTAATTTTTCGACTTTTCTGTCTCCATTTTGTATGGCCCAGGTGGGAGGCCGGAGGGTGGGAATGTGGAAATCTTTGTCGAATAAGATGTTATCAACCGATGATGGATCTTGTCGACAGAGGGGTGCTTTTAGTCATGTCAAACACGCCCAGTTTTAGGCTTCATTGCACTATTATGAATTTTGAATAATTTTAAGTATCATTGACTCACCAAACAAAGTTATGTTTGTGTGTACGTCATCTTATCAAGGTCAATTTAAATAATTAATCAACTGTAGTATCAATATTTTCATTATATTTTTTAAATTTTTTTTCTTTTTTTCAGTAAACTAAAAAGATTAAAAAAGAAAAACATTTACGACACTTATCTTGAAATTTATTTGTCATTTTTTTACCATAATAATTCACAGTGAAATTTATTAAATAATATATTTTATCCAATTTTAAAGTCGCAAACTATTTTTTTAATTTTGAAATAACTCTAAAATTAATTATATACTTTTTTACATTAATATTAATGTTAATAGTACATTTTTATTTTTTTCATGGAGAAAATTGATGATATTTGATGACTGCATAGAAGGTAAGTTTTTTTTTTCTCGAAAAAATTCTTTCAACCCATGGTAAGGTGAGTCCTATGCGTGGTAAATTACCACTGCCTAATGTTCTCTTCATTTGTCAAAGCCAAGCGCGTCTCATGAGCGTAATTCGTGCTTATTAAATTGGGTGTACAATGTAAGGGCTCATACAAAACATGCAGAAAGGGAAGGGAAAAAAAAAGATTAATGAACAGATTCGCCGCGTGAGTGCGCTGTTTGAGGCAACGCCGTTCTAATGGAAGCAAAGAGATGGTGGGGGCGGAGGGTGAATTCCAGCTGTTGAACACCCTCCCACCCCTCTATGTCTTTCTCCCCGTTCTTTTACTATCCCCCCTTTTGCACAGAGCGAGAGTAGAGGCGGAGCGATGTGTAGTGGAAGGTCCAGCCCCTCTCACCACAGGTGGCCAATGTTTTCATTGTGGCTCCAGTCTGCGCGTGCGCTACGGGAGAGCTCCTCCCATCATGCTTGGTGTGGACGCTTCGCAGGTTGCACGTGTTTGTTGCCTAGCAACGCCCATTCCGCCATTATAGTTGTTTAGGGTGTGTTTTTGATTAAGTTTTGGATCTAATGTTGGTAAATTGTAAGATTGGATCAGTGTTGGATTTTGTTGTTTAGATAGATGTGGGCATTGTTGAGGAATACTCAATGATTGTTATAATGACTCTTAGCCCTGAGGTCAAATGGAAAATGAGACAGATGGTCAACTTCTATTTTTAGAATAATTTTGGGTGATTTGCGGGAAATAAAACTGAATTTAAGAAGAAGAACAAAATCAGTAAAACTGCTGCGATGGTTGTGTTAGGGTGAATTGTTAATGGTTACAGGAAACATTCCAGAAATTTCATAAGTCCCAGCAGCAGAGAGGAAAATAGGTAAATTAAGTTTAACACCGCCAGCTGCAGCAACTGAGGTCACAAAGAAGGAACGGGAGAGAGGTATTTTAATGGCGCTGGAAAAAAAAGAAGTCAACATTAAGATTTAATTTAAAAAATTGCGGTTTTTGACCAGGAGAGAGCTAATTAGCAAGTTATTAGTCCAGTTTTAGAATATATATAGTTTGGTTTAGAGCAATCTTTTCATTGATGACCATCTGAAACGTCTCGAGTTTTACATCCTGGACGAGATTAAAAAGAGGGAAACAACGTACACAGATCTATGGGATCCCACAGATAAGGGAGAACGAGACTGGAAATTGGATATCAATGTCTTGGTCAAAGGAATTTTCTGCTCATGATTCATGAACGATGCACAAAACGAGTGCGCAAATTGTGTTTTATGGGGCGTGTTTCAACTTATCATAAATTTGTTTGAATTTTTTAGTTTTCTTTACATTATTCTTCTTCTGTCTACTCGTTTTGACCCCCTAGTGTCCCTACAAGAGATGCACAAATTGTTACTATGTGTAACCTCCCTATAAGGCGTGGTATTTATGTTAAAATTGAATTGCGAGTTGTTCTAACGGGGATTTTATCCACGTGTTTGAGGCGCATTCCTGATCACGTGTGGGGGCTGGTGGGGATAAGTTACGGTTGGCGTCTGCGCACTGGTAAGCGGTAGCCATCATATTTTGGTCAGTAGGATGGCAATCATAATTTTTTTTCTCCCACTCTTGTTTATGGGGTTGGGGTTAGCCAACTTGCGAAAGAGGTACGGTAGGCTATCTTTTTTTTACATTATTCAATTTTTTTTATTATTTATATATATATATTTTTTTTTAATTTATAAATTAAAAGTAATTAAATTCGCATGTTTTTTCAATTGATTTTTTTTTTTAAGTTTCTATTGTGCCAAATAATTACACGAATATTTTTTCTTCTCAAATCGCTTTTCAGACAGCAAGTATTTAGATTAGAACAAAAACATAATGATGACGAAGGTCTTAAGACGACTAAAGAGAAAATTCTCGCATAATATTTTTGCCACTTTAATAATCCACAATTACTCAACTTTGGTGTTTTTTTAATAATTATTTTTGTAAATTTGCATGACTTTATGGCCGTAAAATAATTAACTTAACTCGTTTTTACTTGCTTCTGTGAACAGGTGAAGATTGTTTCCTGAAGGCCACATCACACACAGAATAAGTCATCTGTGGCGTGCAAACTTTACACGATTTTTCAAAATTCCTGATTTTCATGATGTGTAAAATAATATATTTTCAAAAATTTAAAATTTCTGTATTAAGTCTGAACCCTACTATATTATTATCTCCGTTAAAACTTGTTATAATTAGTTTTATCAGTAAAAATTATCATGTTTGGTAGTAATTTAGACATTATAATGTGCTCTCGGGCAAGCTAAGCCTCTTATTCTATTTTTTCTCTCTTTGTTGTTGTTGCTTGAGATTATAGGCCTACAAGTAGTGTATTAAAACTATTAAAATATTATTTTCAGTGAACAGTCGAGCGGAAATGAAAGTCACTCAGGTTGGGTATCTTAGAAACACCTATAAAGTAGTTGGTTAAATGCAAATAGGCCTCATCTGTATGATTATAGGTGTTTGAAATTACTTCCTCGTATGTAATGAAAAATCAAGTTTCACGCCTCACGTTTACTTTTATCTTTTATTTGGGCAAAATTAATAAAAGTGCGGTACTCAGTGCATCAACAAAGATTCTCTTTTATGCTATAGTCATCTAAGTATATAAATTTGACATAATAACACTAGATGAAAGGTTTTCAGAATCTTATGTATAAATCATCTTTCTAATTGTATAAATTTAACGTGTAAATATTTATATATGTACCTTAAATTTAAAATGTTAATGCCTCTCCTTTAATTGGGAGATATATTATTATTATTTAATTTTTTTTTTAACTTTTTTTTTTTTTTAAACTTTTAAATTTTTATTTCCCCTTGGCGGATTAACGCACAAAGCAGGTGTGGGAATAATTTATTGAATTAGGCTTAGTTTTACACGCGACGCGTCCATCTGTGTGTTTTTGACTTAAAAAAAGAAAGTCAGTGGTGGTAAAATGCAGGTGGTCAACCAATGAATTGAAATTTTGTTTGATTTCTTTGAGTTTAATAAGGCTTTGAGCAAATTGGAAATTTATTGAGACACCCCTGCAAGGTCTCCAAAGTGATAATAACATCAAATCCCGGATATGGGCGCCACTTTGAAAAGAGAAAGCGAATTGCGAGAAACGGAGTTTTGTTGATTAACACTTCTTAGATACAACCTCGTTTTGAAAAGCTAAATCCAATAACTGCACATGTCAAGTTTAAGTCAAAATCCTAATCTGTTGAACTCGGTATATTGTATATTCTTTTCAAAAATAATAATAATAACATATAACATATATATATAAAAAACCGACGAAGGAAAAAGGAATAAAAAGAAAAGCAAACGAACGTGACAGGTTTAGAGGATGAAGTTTTCTTCGGAAGAAAAAGAGGGATTGAAAAGTTGACACGAGGAGGGATGCGGATGTTGCATTATGAAAGGGTAAGATATAGATTTACCTGTTGAGAAAGGTGGGGTGGTTTCCTAGACGGGGTCTTTCTGTATGCATGCACCTATGGCTGCGACACGAGGGGGAGGCCTTGAGTAGGGGGTTTGATGTGTATGGTGGGCTTTAGTTTGGGAGGGGGTAACTCGATACAGCGACGCGCAGTGGTTGGTCAATTCGGTGCGGTACCCATTGTGAAAACGCGTAAGGCGATATTTCCCGGCGGGCGGGAAAAATACAATTAAGACAATCTCCCGCCGATGGGTTTGGGGTGGGGGTAAGAGATTTTTCGGTTTAGATGGTGTGGGTCGGAGGGCGCGATGTGAATGAGACGGTGAGACGTTGGGAGTCGTTGTTATGTCAAAAGTTGTTAGAGCGAAAGGGTCTTGTCTGATACGGCTAAGACACCTGTCTGAAGAGAGACGCTTGTATGAAAAGGTGTGCGTCTAAAGGAATTGTACCGGTGTGCCCTTCCACTGTAAGTTTGTGAATGTCACTTTTCGATAAAGTATATACAGCTGACTTTTTGATTATGTTTGATAGTTTGAGCGTGTCCGTAAAAGGCAACTTGCTTTTTAACTGTCACAATCTGTTGTTGCATTTGAAAAATAAATACTTCGTATAGTGGCGTTCACTAAAATTACGTAATTTGAATTTACATTTTTACTCAGTTTGAAAATAATTTTTAGTGATTGGAATTTCATAATGTATTGATTTATTTGTTATTTTGATCATTTACCATGTTTAATTAAGATTTTGCAAGTTTAATTAATAATTACAGATTCTTTTATTTTTTATCAATTTCGTTCCTCACTTCCTCTAAAAAATAA
>JH431603.1:252434-278235 GCA_000239455.1 Strigamia maritima | reverse complement strand
ATTTATTTTTTTCTTTTTATTATATTAAATTATTAGTCGATAACAAAATAAAATTCTTAAAAATCAAATGGCAATGTTTTTGTTCGTCGTCTTGACAACCACCTTGTGGCTGTAGGCCACAATGTGGAGTGGTTCGTTCTGTACGCACTAGGGGGCGTAATGCCAGCCATACCAATGCCCATCAGGCATCCGTCAACGCACTCCCCTTCTTGATTCTTCCATCCACCCACCTGAGAACCGCGTCCCGATTTCAATTTTTTTTAGCATGCCATCCCATGCCTTTCCTGTTTTTCTCACCCCTCGCCCCACTTCGCCTCCTCATATCAGCTTTGTTGATCTGTGTGGGTGGAGATTTCAGTTGTACACAGGTGTTAAAAGTCGGATAAAGAAAGACAAATATTTTTAAGTTTTTTTTCTTATAAAACATTATTAAAATGAATGGGATTAAGAAATAATGATTTAAAAGATTGTTTTAAACTAATGTCATCATGCTTGTAATGAAGGACGCTGTGTTTTTTGAAGTGGTTGACAGCAAGAGATATTTTGGAGAATTATTAGTGGCGCGAGGGCACCCTTAGTTACCACCTTGTTAGGCAGGTGAATTGTGGACGCCTGGCAGTTACAAGAAAACAGCCCTAAATAAAGTGGGCGAATATATTTTACAAATGTCAAAAATTTTCTTGTTTTTTAGAATTTTTTTAGTTTTTTTTTTAATTATTTTAGTTTTTTATTATTATTAAACTCATTTTTAGCTAAATTGATTAAAATTAAATTAGTTTTATGAGGTTAAAGTGCATATTATATGGAGGAAGTAAAGCTTGAGGCTGTCATTAATAAATTGCATTGTTAGTACTTAAAAAGATGCAACCCTTGAAAGGGGGAATGAACGTTTACAAATGAAATTGAAAATTATTAATTTTTTTTTTTCGAGTTGGTAATGTTTAGTAATTATTTTTTAAAGCTCATTTTGCATTCAAAGCAAAAAAACTAATTTGATGGATTAACTTTGAGTAAATAAGTTTTAGCTCCTTACCTGGAAAATCCGATCTGTTTTGAGTCGTGTTGTGCCGCCGTTTGATGCGCCTAGTCTCCGGAGCTACTTCCCTTTCTCACGTCGCCCCCACTGCGTACCACGCGGCAGGGCCCCGGACGCCCGTAACCAGTCCAGGAAGCTAGACTGCCGTGGTCACTCCACCATTTTGAAATCAAAGAAGAAAATGTATTAATAACTAGACAAAACTGCGTCGCATTTCACTTTTCAATCTGTTTTCAGCTTTCCAATTAATTAAATTTCAAATTCAAACGTAATCACAATTGGATGTTGTTTTAATGGCACGAAAATTGAAAAGTATATTAAATTTTTTAAATGCATTGCCTGCTCCTATATCAACAATTTTCTCGCTAGAGTTTTGATTTTGTTTTGGCATTTGAATTAGATAGGATTTTTTAGACACCCGAAACTGAGATGATGAGCGATTTTTGTTTTACGTCTTAACGCCCACCCGTTGCGTTTGAGCGAGTTTATGCGTGGATTGTCTGCATATCCTGTAGGGGTAGAAAGGGAGATGGGCTGGGATTATGCTCGTATGCGAGGGGGTAGATAAGTCATATGCCCCAACAATGGCGGAGTTTGAAATCTGGAATTTTGGTGAAAGTTTTGAGGACAAGAGATTTTTACGGAAAAGATGGCTGAATTGGAGTTTGGATTTTCTTGCAAATGGGGTCATCGGGTGCGCGCGCAGCTTAATGACGCAATGCGAGCTGCAGTGACGGCCAATAAAAGCACCCCGCGGCGGCGAACGCTTTGTGCCACGAGCCGAAGCGCGCGCGTCTGCCGATGACAGGCGGCGTTTGCGCAGATCCATTGCGCAGATGTACAAAGGAAGAAGAGGTAGGCGGAGGGGGAAGAGTGAGTGCTGATGACAAGGGAGGAGTAGCGAAATGAAAGGAAAAAGATGAAATTACAACTGGCCTTATTCTACACAAAGAACGAGTCCTAAGCTTGGCAGAAGAAAATTATGGTTTGCTTCACCTCGCAGCATATCGCACGAAATTGAAGGGTTAAGATGGTATAACGGGACAACGACGGATTACTTTCGATTTGTTGGGTCTTGTAATGTGAAGGTGGAGACGGAAACGGTTCATTGAACGTCTCTTGCAGTCACAGTCATTGAAACAGTCGCGTCTGCGGTTTATATTGGCGTTTGCCAAATGAAATTTACACTAGTTGGATTTTCTTTATTTTTTTTCATAAAATAATTTGTGTGTAGGAGGGATGAGGGTTGATCGTAAACGGAAGTTCACTCGCTGAGCATGCGTGGAAATTTAAGTCCTGCATGAAAATCCAGTTTTCTATTGTGTTGGCGTAGATAACGCGAAGGTGGCAGGGATGGGAGGGCGTGTCCAGGTGGACTAACTCGGGTGGGTTGATGTCGCATCGTGTTAGACAACCCCAATCTCAATTGTCAAGAGAAGACCTTTTGAAACGCGTGACAGCAGTTTGTCCACAATGCGGTTTGGTGGCTTCTTTGACGTCCAAACGAATAGTCTTTATATGCTATATAATACTATAATGTGATTTGGGGAGTTTGGAAGATGGAAGATTACGATTTAACTTGCAAGTTAGAAATAATCAATGAAAATAGAAAGGAAAAAAATGTGTTTAGACTTTAGATGCTATGGTTGGCGTCGGATGTACCACAAGAGGGTGTAGAAAGGCACTTTAACAGCCCTCTATCAGATGAAATCTAGACGAGGGGCAAAGAAACGCGTCAGTTGGCGACAAAACACCAATTCTGATGGCTTGTCCTGATATAAACGCGTGCACGTGAGCAATAAATTGCATGTCTTTGAGTGGTCTGAAGTCATTATTTTATAATTTTAATTTTTTTAAAAATTTATTTGGGTTAATGATGGACAGTGTTTCATGGATTTCCTGATGATGTTTTGCTATATTTGATTCGTTGCTATAGTGACATTTGGGTTACCGCCCATTGAGTTGCAGGTGACGTCTACCTCATCCCTATACACAACTGTATTTTTTTCATGCTGAGTGAGGGGTTGTCTTGACCCTTGACTGTGAAATTGGAAAATTTTTGTGTTACGTTTGGGGTCAACAGGGAAGAATGTTGCAGACTTGAAAAATTTATTATGAAGAAAACATTTTTAAATTGTGTTTTTCGACCCTGGGGTCCATTAACGTCAGTTGATGACATGGAGACTAATTTGTAATTTGTAAAAAAAGTTTAAAAAAACTTTTTTCATTATTTTTTTATAAAACTAAAACAAAATAAATTTTTAAAAAAATTCATTATGAAATTTGAGTTTGGAAAAGTTCAGGATTTACTTGTATGCATAGTATAGAATAAATGCATAATCGTTGTCATCTTTCCTTTGACAACCCCTGATGTTTTCTTATGAGTCCTGTCGTTATTCTCTTTGTTGCCAAGATACGAGATGCTGTGATTCAGTGGTTCTTAATCTGTAACCCCTTAGAAAATTCTGAAAAGTACCAATCCATATCTTGAAAACCGTAATGCTTAGTTCACACTGAACATGACGTTAACGTAATGTAACTTACAAAAATTTAACGTAACTTAAGAAAAGTAACGTATGGTTTTGTTCACACTGTTTGTAGATAGTAAATGTAAATCAACAATCACGCAATTTCTCATTCTATGTCGTTTGTAATGCGACATTATTTCCCGTAAGTTACTTCAAAATCGATTTTGAAGTAGGAAGTAACGTAACTAAAGAAATTACGGCAACCAATGTCGCATTACAAACGAGATGGAATGAGAAAATGCGTGATTGGTCGATTTACATCAAAACCATACGTTAACTTTTCTTAAGTTACAATAAATTTTTTTTTAAGTTACGTGACATTACGTCATGTTCAGTGTGAACGAAGCTTTAGAAATGCATCATTTCTGACTGCACCAGCAGTCAGAATTTTCTCGCAAAACTGAACTTGTTTCTGCCATCAAATCCAAATTCAGCTCGCCTTGCGCCATTAGCAGCATCTGAAAGTGGGAGATTCAGCACGAAAATGCAAAAATCAGTTTAGGCTCGTTTTTGACATCCTCTCATTTTATTCTATTTCTATTTAAAAGAGTAAAAATATGCACACAATTTTAATACTAAAAATAAACGAGAATTTAGTCGTGTATAGACAGACTCCCCATTAAAACCAGCAGTTCCACCCGCACATCAATAGGGGAGAAAGTCAAAGAAGTATGTCTTTGATGTTTGACGGGAGGTTGGACGATGTGGTCGGGATCAGTCAGCGTTTGCGGTCACACCTGGTGCGGGGGTGTCGTGGGAATTGATGGCGTCTCATCTCCCCCCACCCCCACTCGAGGAAGTCTCTTGTGGGTGTTCATTAAAGTTAAGAGGGGCGAGATGAATCGGAGTCAAAGAGGTTCACCTGCCTGAATAAAAAACAGGTTTTATCCGCGCTATTTTCGATATACAAGAGACCCAAATGATAGAAGAAAAAAAAATTGGATTCAACATTTTTTTTTATTTCCGGTTGTTGGGCTCGTTTGAGGTTTTCCCTTACTTTTCTTGCAAATATCCTGTACTATTTCTGAGTAAAAGTGGAGACGCTCGGGGAAACGCCCTTGCTATTTATTGTCGGCGAGTTTTTATTTTCTTACTTGCCTTCTTTTTTTTCTCTCGTTGTAATATCCGCCCCCGCAACTCTGATTTCTCAGCTCCCTCCCGTGCAGGAAATTGGTGAGCTGCGTCCGTACCACCAAACAAAAGTCGAACGATTCGCACCACTCTTTCCTTCATATCCCCACATCCTCATCTTTTGCTTTTTGATGGTTATATGTGCAAAATGGAATACGTTTTTCCAAAAACTCACTGTCCACTTTGATCCGTCCCTTCTTTTCCATTATATTGTTTTTTTTTACGTTTTTTTTCTGCCTAACTCGATGGACCGGAGCGTTCTTGGAATATTAAATCACCTCCTTTTATACGCACAGTTTACTACATTTCTTATTACAACATTTTTTCATGTATGAATTTAATTAATTTATGATTTTTTTAACGGTTTTTTTTCTTATGAATTTTACTGTTAAGAGTGAAGTTTATTTAAAATTAGAAGTACGTTTGTTCTGTACATTGTATGTGATGTGGGATGTAATCGATGTCGGTGTAGCGAGGGTATGGGTTATGTGATGGGTGTGGGGTTGGGAAAATGGTTGGAATTGTTGGCGAGAAATGTCCAGACAGGAGAGAAAGCTTTGCTTTGGAAATCCGTTGGTGGATCCTTTTTGCACAGAAATGTCCCTGTTAAAGCCTCATCGCCACCAATTTGTATTCGCCACTTGGAGGCGCCACCACGCAAATCACGCACAATCTGCATGGGAAAAGCGAGCGTCCGGAAGCGGTGAGGCGCCAGAACTCCCTCCGTTTGGAGATTACTCTGAGCGCGCCTTGTGAGGACTTAGATGCCAATAATTAGAAAATAGAGCGATGCTTGGAATGAAAAAGAAATATTTTTTCTCTTTCGCTCTCTCTTGATGTTGATTGTTTAGCGCCATTTTGAATTGCTTGGAATAGAAGGTTTTGGCTACAATGTGGCGGGGTGTTTTTCAGTTGGAGTACAATGAGTCCATTCTTGCAAGTTGTCATGAATGGCAAAGGGGGATGATAAACAAAGACGTAAAAGGAATATAGGAAGAAAAAGAAAAGGAGATTTACTCAAAGACCTACCACAGGGATGGAGTCTGTTATTAAAGATTGGTAACACTATGGAGTCAAAGGTATTTTTACAAATTGTCGTGAACTCTTGTACTTTCGTCTATACTCTATTTATCATTTCGTGCGCGAAACTCCCATTGGTTAATAACCTATATTGTATCGAAAGTATATATTGTGGCATCTTATTTTAATCCTCTAGTTGAGCTGAGTCGAAAAATTATTGTTTTGTAGTCCAAAAATGTGCATGCCATTGTTAACAAATGAAAATGCTTGTAAAATATTTTTAAAAAATAATTTACATTTGGGTTTTTGTATTGTTGCACACATTTTTTGGCTATGAAACAATGATTTTTTGACTCGGATCGACTAGAGGATTAAAATGAGATATATACTTTCATTACAATATAGATCATTAACCAATGGGAGTTTCGCGCACAAAATAATAAATAGAGTATAGGTGACTTCATTATTCCAATTATGTTTTTCAATTCCACGTAATCTATTGAGGATAGTAAATAAGTTGTTTACAAAAGTCGATACTTTTTTGAATGCGAATTCATCAAAGACTTGAATTTATTTGATTAAAATTACAGTTATGAAATATACTGATGTTTTTAAAGAGTTTTAAATGTCGCAATGCTACTTATTTGATTTTAAATTGCAATTTAACTGTATAAATAAAATAGTAACTGTCATTTTGTTTACCGGTTATATTGCTGTTTGTACTTAATGTGTTGATTTATAAACAGGTTAAAGAAAACAGGAAAAAAAACATTCTTTCTTGGATTTATCGATAAGTTTGTTGTTTCGGTATGTTAATTTAAACGTGTCAAATTTCTTACAGCCAACATTGTTTACCCGAGCGTTAATTGGGGCTGGGGCCCGCGCACTCATTAAATTAAATTAAAAATATATATATATATATATATATATGTATATATTTCTATATACAAAAAAAGTCGCCATTTTACTCCATTTCTGGAGTTATGCATTGTCCTGTGGCCAACTCCATAATCAGAGTAATGGTACTCCAAAACGAGAGTTTGGTGTGTGAAAAATTACATTTTTGAAGTAACAGTACTTTGAAATGGAAACTCTGAAATTGAAGTATTATTACTCTTTTAAATGTAAGAGTTGGCCATGGGACAAAATGGAGTAAAATGGAAACATTTTTTCTATGAGTGTACGTTATATATAAATAGAAAGAATTTTCCACCAGGGAGAGGTTTGCTTCCATAGACTATTTAGCTGAAGACATCGATCGTGGTCCACCGAGGACCCCTAATGCAAATATAATATAATTAAAAATAAATAAATTACAAGGTCTTTGCTATTTGAAAAACAGTGATCAGTTTTTACAAACTGTATACGATAATTGTATGTATTTAAAATGGTTCCAATTGATAAGATGAAAAAAACCCGACAATTTTAACAAGGGTTCAGTGCGTGAAATATCTTAAATTTTTGCTGTGACATATTTACGAGATGAACGACGGGGGAATGCTTCGAATATTGCTAACTCATTGATTCTTAATTAATCACTCTAGTGAACTCTGGCAGAGAACGCGAAAGCATGGTGACGCCCTTGTAAGAAAAGTTGAAGGGAACGTTTTGTTTTGCGTTTTGTTAATGGAGTGACTTGACAAAATGTGCTGCATCATTAAAAAGGTTACTCACCCCTTTGGATCCCATTCATAGATTTATTGGAGTAACTCGAGACAAATTGAAGGTATTGAAATGGGGGAAACGAAACTTATTCAACACTTTAGCCAACACAAAAGATCTATTTTTAATCTTTGGACACGTCAATTGCAAAGACTTATGTTTACATATTTGAAAGTGGTGTTCCTAAACACCCGGTGATAGATCCGTAAACAGCACGTGCGCCGACAAGAAGTTGTTGTCAAGACACTCGAGGTCAACTCGTCCGAGTAAACACTCGACTAAATTCACACTTAACAAGAGTTTTAACGGAAATCCTTATGGTAACCCTCTTTTCTTTTATCTCCCATCCACTGTAAAGGAACAAAAGTGTGAAAAGATACATAAAATGGGATGAAGTGGTTTCTGAGGGTTATGAATGAAAAGCAACTCGCGGCTGTACGAGATAAAAATAACCAGCAGCACTTTCCTTCTGTCCTTCCTTCACTTGGTCGACCTCGTTTCTTGATTGTGGCACGTAGAATTTGTATGGGATAAGAGTCGAAACTCGTTTACTCGCTCTCACCACAAATCAAAACACGGGATGATGTTCCGCGGTTGATTTACTCCTCCCCCTTCATCTGTATCCCCTCAGAAATACTGATTGGTGGTTTGTCTTTTGTTCGGCGTTGGCAAGCGGCGTCGTCCTGATGACAGAGTTAGGCGTTTGAATGGGATGTCAAATGAAATGAACGCCATTGAGGAGGACCTGCTCGCAATTTCCCGCGTTTTTTCTGGAGGACCCTGCTTGAAGGAATGTAATGAGGGAGTTGGACGAGTGGGCGTTTTCTAGCAATCATTTGCCTCTTGTTTGATCACGAGCTTGAGGTAATTATTAATCAAATTGATGAGATTTCTTTTAAGGATGATTTGAGATGGAAATTTTTTCCTCTTATTTATTGACAATTTTAATGTTATGGAAGTGGAGGAAAAAATCACTTTTCTCTTGCTGGTATATAGTCGCATAATTCGTGCATCATCACAGTTTGTTTGTATTCAATGAACACCACATTGCAGAGTGTAATTTATCAACAGTTATTACTTTTATTTATTACTACATTTATGCACCCCAACATGCCCACGAGATTTTTCTTGCCATCTTTCCTATACTTGTTATCTTGCCTAGTGCTTTTCTTTCCACACACACATTTCGACTTTCGAGGCCCCTGCTTCATGATGGAGGGGTGCGCGAACCCGGTAAAATGAAACTAATGAACTCAGTGATTTGAGCAAGATGAATTTTCGTTTTGGGGGTTCGACCTTGTCCTTTGACAAGCAGGTGTGGTATCTTTCCCGAAAACGCGTGGGTGGGCAAACTACGAGATATTTTCGCATATTTAAGAGTTAAGGTGTGTGTGCCGGGGATTCACCGTTGCTGTCGTATAACATAGCGAGATTGAAAAACATTCAAGTAGCGTCTGCAGCTTTGGTAATGAGGTCCATACATCAGACCAAAGGGCGTATGGAGGACTGGACGATGCGGGCTGTAAGCGCGCGCGGGTCACGTGCGCTGGCTTCCCAATTTACAACGTGGTGGCAAGAAGTTTTGGGGCGTTCAATTTGAGAAAACAGCGGGTCAACGACAGTCGCTGGTCGAGACGCCGTTTTCCAATCACTGTCGACCTCGATACAGCGGTCGCGATAAGTTGCGAGAGTCGTCTTACGGAGGGTTTTTCAGCCTCGAGTCCTTGTCTGGAGTGTCATCTCGTTCGGTGAAATATGCCCATTTCTCGCAGCTGAAACCCCCACACGCGTGCGCAATCTCAAGGGCTTAATACCCTTCCCTTGTGACCACTGTAGGTGGTCAAATTCTCTATCTACAATCAAACAACACCTGGTTTTTCGGTCCGTGTAAAAACACACCTGGACAAGTTACCAATTGGTGAGGCCAATTAGCCGTGCAAGCGGGCCAGTTTCATACAAGAATTTTGTCTAAAACAAGTTTGGTCAAAGACTCGAAGCCATAGAATAAAAGTTTTTGAAAAGGGGAAGGAAAGAATCATCTTGTAAATATTTCAACGAGGGGTCCGTGGCGTCCCTGAATCGGGTGGTCGCCTGCGGGGCTAATGGCGTGCGTGGGCGTGGGGGAGTCGACGGGAGATTGGTGCAACAGTCTTCACAATGGCTCTCTTCAATGTGTTTATACATTTTCATCCGACCGTTTTCTGGGTTTGTGGACTTCCGACCCGAGTCCATCTGAGGATATTTGAAGCTGCAAAGAAATTCAAATAAAATGGGCTTGCAAAGAAGAATTCTCAACACATGACATTTCGCTTGCCAAAGAAGCTTTAAAACTGAAAAGTTTCCAGTTTATAATACAGTAAATATAAAAAAGATGAATAAAACAAATGACATTTCAGTTTATTTTTATATTTTTATATTTTTATATTTTTATAAGAAAAACATTTTATTGGTACCAAAAAGGAAATCAAGAGTTCATTTGGAGGTTACTATTATGCCGGCTCAATTGAGTACTCACGGAGGTGTTGGACATTTGTAATGTTAACAGATGGCATCGAGTCCCTAGTTTGCAGGGGTCTTGTTAAGTGGACTTTTGCGACTCCTCCTGAGTTCTTTGTATTGAACGAGGCCTATTTCTAGAATTGGCCAAGAGCGGGTAAGTATACAATCCTTTGGTTGTGTGTGTGTGTGTGTGGGTTTTTGGTGGGTGCGTTTCTGACCTCTAAAGATGGGAAATTGTCATGGGAGGGGATTTTAACGGTTAGGGATTATAATTAGAAGAGTTGAGTAAATCTTTAATTGATATGGTTTTTGTGAAAAGCAAAACAAATCAATTGTTTCTGACAGATGTTCGTCACTTGCACATCTGCTGCTTGTCATGTTTGACGCACATTTCTACATAAATCGGCACCTGTCCATCATTAAACTCCGCGTCGCTGAGTCTTTTTAAACTCAAGAGGACGCGCGCGTCCATGCAACCTCTTTCCTCCTTGAAAAATAAAATTTATTAAAAAAATTCTACTAGTATAATAATTCAATTCAATTTAGCTTCAACTTGAAACTGCCCTTAAAAATAAGTCATTTGCTGATTGGTTGAATTGTGCGTCCTAGTGGGTGTACCTGGAACCATTTGTTATTTTCGGCATAATTAATTAATAGTGCCTTATACAGACGACAGGTGACGAATGATATAAGGGGGAGGTGGTCCCAACTAAAATGTGTTTCCGCTTTTTGTGCAGGTATGTTGTGTGTGGGTGGAGTCGGCAATGTGCGTGTCTATTGTTATAGAGAACGCGCGCGTTTTTGATAAATGTCCGTACACCCACCGTGTCGCAGTTTGCTGGGGCCAGCTCATTGTCACCAACATTAAGAGCACTATGCGCGGGTTACGGGGGGTCGCCAACTACATATTTTATTCGAACATGCCATAATTTTGTGTCAGTGTGAATATCGATGAGGTTAAATTAGTTGAGAAAAGAAGTTAGTTGCGATTCGATGAGGGGTCATGGAAGGCAAACAAGGTGCAAGGTGTAAAGAGATTGATTTACAACTCACCTGTGTTGAGGTTGGCAGACATTGCTGAGGTGTGAGAATGCCCACGCCACTCCTACACCCATGCAAGCCCACCGGGACACCCAGCATCTTTGTCCGATGCTAGTGGTTGCATCGAGAAATCATAGGGGGGTCTCAAGATGGACACTGGTCAAATGAAAGATTGGACCCGGGGGAGACAGCTTGATGTTGGCCCCCTTTTTGGTGGACCACCTATAACGTCCGTGAATCGTTCATGTGCTGTTTTTTGTTCCCTTTGGGCCTTCTTGAGGGATAATCCTGCTTGTACCCTTAGGCTCAGATTAACTCCGTGCCCTTTTCGACTCGCTTGGTGGTCAGTGAAATGAACAAAAAGTAAACAAGACTTACGGTTTTTTATTAAAATTTATTTTAATTTTATTATAGCGTGAAGATTAATTTTTTTTAGTGGATTAATAAAATTTATAACTTAATTTTGGTGATTCGCATAAGAAAATTATGCTTCTAATTTTTTATTTTTTTTTTTTGTGATTTATATGCATTTTCTGTTTTGCAAGTTTTGCTTCGATTGATCACCAAAAAAAATTTTCAAATTTTAATTTGCATACAAATTTTTTTTTTTTGTTTGTAATTTGCCCCCTTGGACGAGTTAATTTTCTTCGATTAAAAGTTCGCACCTTTTCGAAAAAGACCTCCTTCGATGCCATACTCAAGATTCGATGATGGTCACAGTTGGATTTTGTTGATTTCAAGTCACCGATTCTATTGTATAGCCACGGCGCCAACTCGTTGGGCAGGTCAAAAGTGGGTTTCTTGTTGACCTGTCCGACGATATTCATTCTTTGAAATTGACCATTCAATTGTCGTTTTAAAAAGGGTGGAGAAGTGCATTTTCGACTTAAAGGACCACCCTGCAATAACCGTTGAAGAGGAAACACTGCCCTTCAGGGTCAATGCAGCCAATTGAAATAACATTTCTTTGGGATGTCAACTTACCTCGAGCAAATTCTTGTCTATGGTCAAATGACAGGACATATTTTTGTTTTCTAAAAACAAAATTTATTGTTCCATATGGTCAAATTCGGTGGAGTGACAGTTTTGGACAGGTGTGTGCCTAAGGGGGTGTTGTTGGCTTCTTCTAGTTGGGGGGTAATTAAGGAGGGGTCTTGGTAATAGGGTAATCACAGTAATGGAGAAAAGGCAGGTACTTAAGACTTGCTGCCGTTAATAGCGCCATCATGACTAACCCTCGAGGCTACAAACGTCTTGAGATATTTGCTCCAAGTGGTAACAGTGCGTTCGTAAATGGTATTAGGGTTGAAAGAGTAATTTTTTTCTTTCGTCTTTAAGGTGTTTTTCATTAGGGGTGAAGAGCAGTTGATGAGTTGTGGAGAGTGGGCTATGGCGATGGTTTTCATTTTTATTATTATTATTTTTCCTTTCTCCTTTCTGTGAGAGGAAAATTAAAAACGATATCCATGATGGAGTCGGCTTTTTATGGAGCAGTCAAGCCTAAATGTCTTTTCTTTTTTTTATAAAAACTCGTTGAAATTTGAGCATGCGTCTTAAGTACGGGTAAATTTTGTGATTTTTCTTCTCCTCCTTCCCCCCGCCCCCCCCCCCCCCGACACATTTATTTTAGCTTTTTAAAGTTGCTGATTTCCTCCCTCTTTCAAGTTGAATGTTTGGTTCAATCTTGTTTTTATTAAAACCAATGTATCTTCATTTACCGCGCCGACATTCGCGTGTTTTGCAAAACATTTCAAGAATTTTATTTTTATTCTCTTTTTGCATCTGATAATAGTGGTAAATAAATCAAAACTGATCAATTAAATTGGAAAAAGTTGAAATTTTTGGTTTTGTTTGACTACAACCAATGTGCCAATGTGTCTGCCACCTAGAGACAGAAAGTTGTAAAGTCACTTGTGACAAATTAGATCCATGATGAAATAAAACGAACACTATCCATTGATGATTCTTTCTCACCCTTAGGTTTCCCCCCTTTTTTCTTTCTTTCCCTCTTCTTCCTAACCCTCTTTTTCTACCCCCGGAAACTCTGGCTATTGGATGTGCCGCGTGTGCCTAGGCCCAGTAGACGGGGGGTCTGACATCCCATCTGTTTTCCCGCCTGCTCTAAACAACGGGAACTAGTGAGGACACAAACTCCGTGTCGTTGACGAAACGATAAAAATCGTCGACATTCGTCAAGGAGAACTTGGAAACAATGAACCGCGACTAATTCAACGGTGTTGTAAAACAGTGCAGTAGAAAACACCTCCAAGACACATTGACCTCAATTTATTAAACAACAACATTTTTTTTAAAAAGTTGATTTTTTTTGTAGTCGTTTGATTCTTGAATGTTTGAGCTCGTGAACAATGGTGAAGTGAACGTGCACCCCCACACGTCGACTGAGAAACGATGTAGGCTTCCGGTTGGGTCGCATCCTTCCGGTTGGTGGCGCCCCATTGTACTTGTACTCGGATATGGGGAGATGAGTCCCTTTCTCCCGAGCATTTCTGAAATTTATGTTAATGCAGACCCGCATTGGTGTTTGCTTTATGTAACAATGCCTGACTGTCATCTCCGACACTGTTATTGTCGATGACGTAACGGATGGACGCCGGCACGTGACTGTGTGTCATCAAAAGTGGGAAAAGAACTAAAGGATGATTTCGTATGTATGTGTGCAATGTTCATAGACCCCATATGGGGATGTGTTAAGGCCACTTCCGGTCTTACGCAATGGGGTTGGTGTCGCGCATGAATGTCACTTGATTATTGTTTGTGAGCAAGATTGGTGAGTCAGAGATCTATATTTGTTGATTTATTTATTTAATTTTCTAGATAAAGTTAAAAGAGAATTTCTTTTCATTTTTTTTTAAATGGCGGAATCTTTTTATTTTTTAATTTGTTTATTAGGACTCTTCTTCATCGACGGCAGATGTCGAATTTTATAGTCACGTGGCGCTTTGTGGTACGTTGCATGAAATTGAAGCATGCGCGTGCCGAATTGTTGCCTCATTGGCCTCGTTTCGCTTCTATGATTGGCAGTATGACGGCAAGTAAACAATATGATGGCCATGGTGCACGTGGCATCAGCAAGCATCCGTGCAATATTACTATCTATTCAGCTATGGTTATTAAAATTCACGTTTTTTAATATGTCAGCGCAAATCGATTATGAGTACAGAATTTTTTACATGCGGATATCGCAACGCAATGCATTAAACCGTAAAATTTAGCACTTTAATATACATCATGAGCTAGAACAAATGTGAGGTCGATTTTTGGAACTTTTTTTCCAATTTTCTTTTTTATGTATAAAATGGAGTATTTTTTTTTTTTTTTCTTAGATTTAAAAGTATTAAATAAAATATTGGGGAGTGAAAAAATTACACATTCGAGTAAATTCTAAAAATAAAATTGGCAATAGAAAAAGTGATGAAAAAATATATATAGGGAAATTTCAGTGTCTTTGGGAAAGGTCATAAAAATACGCCAAGTCGAGCCAATAAAAACCAATTTTGAAAAGAAATATTTTGTCGACCGATGTAGGTTATCACCCCCTGGTTTTATTTATTTCCTTCGTTTCCTATATAGTATTATTAACATGGAAACGTTTTTGCCGACTATAATTTGGAATCCATTCTTGGCAAACTATTTAACCCGAGATAATTTCATTCGTTTTTCTGATGATCAAATCATTCAACGCCATGGTAAAATAATGATAATTTTTTAAATTAAAATTATTATAAAAAAATCATGAGAAATTTTTAATAACCAAACAAAAGAGTTTTTTTTTTTTGTGAGAGAGGATTATCTGATTAACAGATACTGTTGTTACATTACAATTTGTACGACATAATCAATGCATTATTTTCTCAATGCTCGACTGCCATTAATAAAAGGCTAACAAAATGAGTTATGTTACACAATCGGATTAATTCTTTGTATCGAGCAACTCGCGAAGACTATTACGTTATCTTAATGTGGGATAATCCGCAATTGGATCGAGAATATTTAATAATGGTTCCCATGATACTTTTGATTCTTGCCACAAATGGAGACCCTTGGGGAACATTTTTCCCAATTTGACTCGTTCGAGGGTCAGATTGAGCTTCGGTACAACTCCACCTCCTACCTCCCACGTCCATTCCCTCCCCTCTATTGCTTTTTCCTTTCCCCCTTGTTCTTCGCCTTAGGACTTTACAAATTAAGCAAAAAAATTTATGACCCTTCGTTGCGAGTGTCACTCTCCTCGTTTCTCGCACATCACGTGACACCTTTTGTGGTTGTTGCACGCGCTTTGCGACCACTTTTCATTACAAAACTTATCATGGCGACGCGTCACGTGGCGTCCACGTGACACCCGCGAGAGATACGATGTCGGAAAATGGTCACGCGGCCCAATTGCCGCCTCTCGACCGCTACGAACTGTCGTATCAAAATTTATCGTGATTGAAATTATGAAATGGTTCATTTGATTGAGGCGCATGCGAGGGAACCGACAACAATGGCGCTCCCAGGCAAAATAAATGGCGCCCGCGGGGGGGTCGTCGAAGCATCATGGGTATGGCGGCGATTATACGGTAAAAGGAGACGCGCATATTGTGATATTCATCGGAGGGGTTAGGTGGACGCCTAGTGGGTGGTCATGGTGTCCATTATATCCATCTATTTACCCTCACTTTTTCTTTTGCGTCCTCCCCTTCCTCTTTTCTGTTTTTTTGTCTGTCTATACCTTTCAAGCTCCCTTAATTTATTTGACTATCGGCTGGACGCCTTACATTTGGGAGTACAAATTGATCAGATGCGGTTATTAGAGGGATGCTTGTATGAAAAGCGGGAAGTTTGTTGCGGTTATTCTAAGCTAATTTACGCTGTTTTGTTGTTCTGTACGGTATATGGTATGTATTGTGAATGAGAGAAGAGAAGCCAATACCGCTATACATGTGTTGTTGTTTTTTCTACTTGTTTTTCTACTTGTCTTTTTCTTGTTTTCATAATATTGATACGTGTGATTAATCTACTGACTAATAAATAACTGAATTATTTATTTTTCATATTAATTTTCTTATAGTGGTTTGAATTTATGTGTTTATTTACTTATTTACATTTATCTTGCGACAGGAAGTTTCGAGAATAATAAATTTTATAAACTTAAAAAAATGTAAGTTTTAAACTACGGGAAATTATTGTTGATATTCACTTAAGTTCGGTTTTAATTTTTTTTCTTGTGGCTAGCCACTGACTGCTACTAAAATGAGGTTCTAAACGAATTTCCCAAATATTTGCATAACGAATAGTATGCTTTAGGCTGATGTTCGTTATCTTTATTCTTATCCGATGTTATTTACGCGAAGAAAGGTTAATTTGGACAATTCAGGACGTAAGATATTAAAGAAAAGATGACTTTTTATACCATATTTTTTTTAAAATTAAGACATCTCTTAAAATAAAAAAAAATGTGACATGCAAACTACTCCGTAACACGAAAGGTTTAGCGGTTTCCCTTGAGAAGAAAGATTGCATCCTAAAATTCTAAATTTATGTTTAGTTCTGGCTATAAAACTGAAAAGCAAACCTCGGAACGATTTGATGTTTTACCTGAACAAATCCACTCAATTAATTTCCCTAATGCATTCATGCTTATTTTAATGATGGAGACTTTCCCACATACTGCCCGCGATTTTTTTAACGTTTTCACTAGCGACGCCCAAATTCATTTAATTCTGCATTGGTATATGGATTGGGAAATCGGCGATTAAGATAGGAGCAGCAAGCTGGATTGATTTCCAAAGTTGTGATGTCATTGGGAGTGTTGAGTTACGTTTTAATGACACCCGCATTTCGCGCGGGCATTTCGCCTATTGAGCCGTAGCTCCCCCGATGTGGCCAAGTGGAAAACGTGTTTTCAGTGCGTATAGTGTGCAGCAAGCAATGGAGCGTGCAACGTGCGCGCTTTCGCAATCGGAGACGCGGTTGGACGTGACGCGTATCTATTGTTTGATCACGCCCTTCGTCCTACCAACCACCCCCTTGTTGAATGAGCCGTAGAAATGTGGACGCCCTTTTCTTGGCCTATCATCAGAAATAAATGTGATTGGATTATTCCGCGTCGACTGATGCGTTTTACAATACCGATAACCTGCCGCCGTCATCACTTCCCTGCAGTACGTCATGTATTACAACTGATCTTCATTGAGCAATTGAACAATAATGATCATTGGATTGTCTGTAGTAAAGTACTTCGATTATAACGTGCCAATTTAAGACGAGTTTTTTTACGAGTTTGCATGCATGGCGGAGGGGGTGGAGGAGGGAGAATTGGGAGAATTCCAAACAACAAAAAGCGCACTGCGCAGGCGCGGCAGTTGTCATGTCATTGTTTATAGGACAAGCAGGATTTATTGACATGTCACGTGATTGATGAAGGGCGTTGGATTAAAGAGGCTTTCGAACTGCACCCTTTTTAAACGATTGATTTCATTTGTCAAGATGGAAAATATTTATTTTTATATTTTTAAAACCTTAAAAAATATAGAAATATTCTTTAGGGTAGGTAGTGATCTTGAATGGCGCGCGCTCACATATCTCATGTCACGAGGTCTAGGGAATTTATAGAGCGACTGGCGATTGAGTTCGCCATGAGAGGTCGCTTTTTCCCTGACTTTCAGTGGTCTATAAATCAGCATAAGGATGGGAAGGGGTGGAGGTAGTTTCGTGGTCCAAGCCATTTGTGTGTCCCTGCTGAGGCCAAGAAGCTTTTTATATTCACTGCTGTCTTTTTGCTCGTTGGATGTTCAAAAACTAGGTTTTTTTATTTTTTATTTTTTTTTTTATTTTTTTTTTATTTTTTTTTTAATAAAAAAAAATGTGAAATTTTGTTTTGTAGTCAACAAAGAAAAGTTTGTGTATGCATGATATATGATAAATAGTTTTCGTTTTTTATTGAAATGTGGTCAGTATAAATTGATAAATATTTAAAATTTTTAAACTTTTTTAAAATTTATATACTTCAGTGATCAGTCGCTTATCTGAAGTGTATACAATTAAGTTTAAGTTAATAAAATTTCTAAATATGATTACATGAATATTGATTTCCAATGCATTGTGCTATTTAGGCGTTGATTATAATGTGCACTATAACTTGCACTGTAATAATGGTTTATTATATCACTTTGAGGAAGATTAATAAGGCGCACAGAGTCAAAGTTGTTGATGGAATATTCATGTTTGACGGTGGGCAACCGGCAACCGCAAGGAGGCGTGGTCGCTTCTATTAGCATAAGCTTACAAGAGAGGGGGAGTGAGACATTTGAAGGATAATAAGTATGGACTCGATCTTGATGTCTTTGTTGCATGAATCAGTTTTGTGGGAGCATGGGAAAGGCAAAGTAGCACCACCAGTGCGAGTTCCATTAGCGAGTTCCAGTTCAGTGGCGACTCGTCGGCCATTAGACAGCGGAGCGCCATTTAGACTGAGTGAGGGAATTAAGTAAAAACGAGCAAACTGAGCAGGCCTAGTTGGCTCTAGAAGGGAAATGAGTACGGTGTATAACTTGCCCTTTAGACGGCGGGTGGTAGAATGAAACGCCCTCAGTCGACACCCTTGGATACTAATTAAAGGCAAATAGAAAAATAAAAGGACCCTCCTACTCTTCTCACTTTAGTCTCGCAGTGGGAAAATTTGGTGGTGAAAGCCAAGTTTGTTGCTTTCCTGCTGGCTTGATGGTCGACTTTGCCAACGTTCCGTTCAATCCTAATGGCATTGAGCTGCGCACTTGCGTAATCTCTTAAAGTGATGAAGCTCAGCTCAGCTCAGCTCAGCTGCTTTGTTCAGCTATCACATGTAGTGAGAATTTTTACACCCTCACATTTCACTTGCCAGTTCTTATTCTAGTGTCATAGGAAAAGGATGGACGACTTTCAAATTTGTAAAATTGTAGATGGAAAATGAGAGAACCTAAGCTATTTTTTGCCCACAAAATATATTTTTGTATGTTTGTTAGTAAAGTTCATTATTAGAATTTCCAGTTCTTCTGAAATGGGGTTTTAGGTACATGCACAGTACTGGTAATATGCAGCAGGACGAACGAGATACGTGGACACTGCCGGATTTTGTATGTTATCTGTGCACTTAGTTTTTAGAGTGCTGTGCAGAGCTTTTGATGAAGTTGCTGTAATTCATTCAGTTAACATGAACTTATGTATATAGTGAGGATTACACCTCGAGTACTGTGATACTGTGATGTGGATTATTACCAAATGAACATCGGAGTTGTCAAAGGGAATTGGATTAAATTAGTCGGATATTTATTTAAAACGAAAAGTGTTTTTTGATACTGTGATGCTCCTTCTGTAGCATTCCGCAAATTTTGCTTCTCTCTGCATATGATATTTTTTAATATTCGTAAAATATCAATTTGTGATGTATGTAGACGACGGATGCATTTTATCGGTTTAGAGGTTTAAGATAATGTTACTAGTATAAGCGTACCACATAAGATTTAATGACATATAATTATCAAATTTTGTATAGATGAATAAGCATATCTATCTATCTATTATCTTCTTGAACACTAACTATATAGGAAATGATTTTTGAGAAATCAATCAGCAAATAATACATTTTATTATTGTGTATTATTTTTTTTTTTACCTATTACATGTAATTTTTATTTTTATTTTTTTGGCTTGTTATAAAATTTGTTTGCGGAAATAAAAAGATTCTCATGCAGAATTGAAAATTTAAAAAAATAATTGCAGTGTAATTTGTGTTCATTTACTCATTCTAATACATTTTATTTCTGATGTATTACCACTTTTTATCAACGTAAACAAAGGTTTGTTTCAATGGAAACTCTTAAGTTCTTCAAATGCTAAAAACTCCTGCCACCTGGTAAGACTTACAAAGTTTCAAGAATTCTGAAACGGTAGTCAGATGCACCATCGAGTTACAATATGTATTTTCAAAATTACCTAATTCGCATTAAGACAAGTCTGAAAAAATTAAAAATAGTTTAGTATACTGCAACCAGGCGGCAACAGTGACCGAAGATAAAATGATCTGTCTAGCCGAAAACCGGTACTTTTAATTAAATATGCGGATTTGGTATCATCGTTTAATTTTCCTAGTAAGTTTATTATTAAAACACAATAAAAGATCATGCACATGGGCAAAACAAAAATATTCAGTATTGCGTTTGCTCGGTTTGTTAGCATTGGGTATCGGTTTTCGGCTAGACACTCTTAGAAAATACAAATGGCCGCATCAAAATTTGGTGCTCATTTACGAGAATTAAGAATTCATCTCTGTCAGAAATCAGAAGCAAGCAGAGGAGTGCGGTAAGATGATTTTTTGATGGCGTTAATATAAATAAATGATAATTATTATAATGTTCTAAAAATGAAAAATAATTTAATCTATATGTTTTTCGTTCCTCCGTTATACAGGGAATTTGTGCAAAAACACTACGTGCCATTGAAACAACAGAATCCACGATTTCCAATTCTAATTCGGGAATGTAGTGGAATCCAACCTGTACTTTACGCCAGATATGGTATTAATCTACTTAAAATTGTATTTATTATTATTTGCATTCTAAATACACACATATACATTTGTTTTTAATTTTCCAGCTCGGGGACAAGAATCATCAGCACCGTTGTCCGGCTTGAGTGGCGATCAAGTTTTGGGAAAGATACATGAGCTATCACGTAGTCCCCGTTAATAGATTTGATTGCAGCATGTAAATAACAGTGTATAGAGACAATAATGAGAAGTTTAGTCTATAAATTGCATTACATAATACATTAATTAATTGTTAACCAGGCAAAATGAATATTACGATAAATACCCGACTGAAATAAAATCGACGTAAATGAAATGAATTTTTCCTTGTTAAAACACTTTTTACTTATCTGTAGATCGTGTTATTTTTTTTCGATGGAAGCAAAAATTGCTAATTTTAAATCAAATTAGAAAAAAAAATGACGAAAATAATGTAAAGTAAAATAAAAGTAATGCAGTAGAGCGCTGTAGCAAAAAGGTTTTGATATGTCACACTAGAGGTCGGCACCATTTCAACTGATATTTTGCAAATTCAACCGCACGCTATGGTCTTGTAATTTAAACGTTTATAATGGGTGGTCGAAGTAGTGATTCCGATACAGAAAGAAGCAGGAAAGGTAAGAAAGTGTTCAGAAGCAAAAGGAGTCGGTGAGTTATCATAATTACATTTCTTTGATTATTGATAAGTTTCTTAAATTTGTATTTTTTTAAAAAAAAGATCCCGATCCTCTTCAGCCTCAGAGAGTTCTGGTTCGTCCGACAAGCGGAAATACTCGAGTACATCTAAATATGACCCTAGAAATAGAACGTCAGCAAAATCCAAGTCATCGAGAAGACACACGTATGCACAATAGTATTTGTCAATACAGCAACAATTGTGTACAAGCTCTCTTTAGATCGAGAAATAGAGATCGAAAGGATTTCTCGAGGTCCTCACATTCCTCCAGACAAGATCGTCGATATTATCAACGATCTAGATCACGAAGTAGGGAAAGATGCAAAAGTAAAGACAGTGACTCCACAAAAAAATTGATCAGCAATCCTTCAACTAGCAGTTTGTATGAACATTATTTTATAATTTAATTTTAATATTTTATATTTAACATTATCTGTTTTCATGTAGGAGTCTGAAAACGCCAAGTAGCACGGCGAAAAGCACCGAAGACCAACTAAAAATGAAAATGCAACTGGCATTAAAAGCTGCAGCTGATGCCGATGCTTTGCTGCGTCAACAAGGTCTCCTTACTGCGAAAGCCAAAGAGTGGGGTCGAAATTCGGAACAGGACAATACTAAACTCCCTAAACCTGAAAATAAATGGCCAAGTAATAATTTAACGTACAATTGTCGTGAAACTGTTTGTATACTTAGTTTTTGAAATTATAGAGGAACCACCGTTAAGTGTTAAGGAGCAAATTGATCGTGCAAAAGCTTTGGAGGAAATTAATGCTCCGGAGTTTCAATCTCAGGCTTTTGTGTCAGGAATTCCTCTTTCGGTATTAGCCAAAGAAACCGAAAGAGTGTTCGACACGCACGATTCGGCTATATTTGGTGGTGTTACGGATCCTAACTTAATGACTGTACCTAAACCGGCTGCATCATCGGCTTCTAAAAACGTGTGCATAGCGCACGAAAATGTAAGTAAATAAGACAAATTCAGTGCGTTGGAATCTTGAAACCAAATTTCATACATAAGGGCAAACTAAAAACACGGAACGACTGCAGTTTGAATTTGGTAACAAGATTTTGTACGTGGATTGTAACTGATTTTTAATTTTGTATTGATTACTTTATCTCTTTTTTTTTTTATTGAATAGCTGTTTGCAAACATTGAAATGAAAGAAGAAAAATGGATTAAGAAATTGATGCTGATGCGGCAAAGAAAATTAAATGGTGAAGCAATGTCTTAAATTAAAAATAACATTAATTATTCAAGTAATGTATTGCACTATTTAATTTTAGAAAAGAATGTTTTATTTCTGCGTAGGTTATAATTAGAAAAAAAAAGTAGTCTAAATTCATATTGAATGTTGTTGTGTTTTGCCAAAAACAGCAAATTTTTTTGTGCTTAGAAATCATTTTTGGGATTTTCTCTTATTATTTCATCATTTTCCCATCAAATTATGCATATGATTCAATGCATCCTGCGAGTAAAATTTATTTTTTTTCAGAAACCACTAAGTTTCTCAGGAAATAAACAAAATGTGTCAAAATGTGTGGTACATTGCTTGATGTAGAAAACTAAATATCACACTTCATACTATTCCAGCTAAAGCAACATCATACGATGCCTTCGTTTAGAATTTTTTTTGATGGACAATGGAGAGTTTTGGTTTTATTGTAATAGTGAATAAATGGGACGTTATTCATCAACTATCTAAATTTGAATTTTCCATTAGTGTTTTTTATTTTCAACTTATTGAATCAAATTTTAAAAAAAGTGTAATTAATTTTCACTAATTTTCATATTTAGTTTGAGCATTTCATGTGATCTTAGATGAGTCCTGTATTTTCAATTATCTTCATTTAAAATAAATAGTAAATGAATCCAAAACTTGATTTTAAAAGCAAGGAAAACGCAAGCTAGTAGCGTGGGTTTAGAGGAAACTGGGGAGTGAGAGAATCGGATGATTTTTATCTCTTCCATTGAAAACAAGTCTATAAAGAGTGAAGTCATTTGTTACGCCCATCAGACAAAAGAGGAGAAAAGAGTAATTGCTTCTCGTGATGGGAAAATAAAAGTACGTTTTGAACTTAAAAAATACCGGCAACAGTGAGATGTTGTACAAGTGCGCTGTTCTATTGTGAAATTAATTTTTTGCGTTGCTACTTTACAGGCCGTATGATGAGGAGCTTATTACTGCAAATCTCGTTGTAAATAAACGGAAACATTTGATTTTTTTATATTTATAGTCGTTGCCATTGACACGAGGTGGCAGATATTTCGGATCCGGAAATACTGCTCCAGATTGACAACGCACAACAAGCTAATTAAGTATTCAAAGCGTTCTCTGAATTTTTGGATTTCTATGCAGGAGAGAGACCGGAATAAGCAGGGTTGTGAATTCGTAAGTTTCGTTTATTATTATTCAGTTAATTTCGAAGTATTTTTCACCTCGTTTCGTCGTAAGTTTCTTTGTTTAAACCGCCAGCTTTTCAATTTAATTTGTTTGAGAATATTTTGCCGCTATTTTGCTTTTAATTATTATGCCATTTACTCATATTTTATTGGAATTATTTCGCCTAGTATTCTCATTTGACATTTTATTTAATTATATTAATTTGACTTTACTCTCTTTATATTCAATTTATATAGCCGTTTGCATTTGCATTTGTTTTTATTTTCTTCAAGTATTTGGCCGGTTACTTTCATTTTATTAAAATATTTGCCATTTTTATTCGGAAATTTTGTTATTTTCGTTAATTTTGTTATTTTCGTTAATTTTGTTATTTTCGTTAATTTTGTTATTTTCGTTAATTTTGTTATTTTCGTTAATTTTGTTATTTTCGTTAATTTTATTCAAATCATTTATCGCATTAATTTAATTTAAATCATATTACGCATTTATTTAATTTAAATCATATTACGCATTTATTTAATTTAAATCATATTACGCATTTATTTAATTTAAATCATATTACGCATTTATTTAATTTAAATCATATTACGCATTTATTTAATTTAAATCATATTACGCATTTATTTAATTTAAATCATATTACGCAGTTATTTTATTTAAATCATATTACGCAGTTATTTTATTTAAATCATATTACGCAGTTATTTTATTTAAATCATATTACGCAGTTATTTTATTTAAATCATTATATGCATTCAAATCATTTATAGTTTTTATTTTTATTCAGATGTTTAATCATTTTATTGCTTTACTAAATATTTACACATTTAATTTAATACATTTAATTTAATTAACATTTGTATAGGTTTCAATCAACTAGAAGACAACATGGAAGAACTCTGAAGAGGACACAATGTAAAGGTATAATTTATCCAGGGCCCAGACCCGCGCACATCTGGGCCCCACCGTTACTTTAATATGAAGGCTGGTGAATCTTAACCGAGTATTTTGGGATTCGTTATACCGTGAAGCTGACCTTTTCAGCTTGTCTTCCGAGGGGTTGTTCTTTTGGTTGTTTTTTTTTGTTTTTTTTTTAATTGATGCGTTTTTCGATTTTTATTTTTTTGCTTACTTTGTTCAATAAATTAATTTTATCTTTTACTATAGATTATCTTCATAAAATTTTTTTGTTTTATTTCAAAAGAATACAATAATACAATAATTTTTAATTTAAATAAAATATTGAAAAATCCAAACGTCCGCTTTAATCGAAATATTCCTGAAGGTCCAAATAGTAGTCCTAACAAAAAAATAAATTAATTAAATTAATAAATGAAAAGAACATGAAAATAATAACGAATTTATACTTACCTATACTTACCTAACTCATTAACTTGTATTTTCAGGTGCTTGATGCGACGAACTTGTGAGCTGACATCCAGTCGAGTTCGAGTTGCGAAGTGCACAATTTGAGGAAAATGATGCAATTTTTTCTACTGCGCATTCATTCGGAGTGGTGGCAGCACTGCCAACATGTAAAAGAATTCGGCTTGCTTTATTTGAATTTCAGGCCATGTTATACGTGAATGGAACTTGAGTATTTTAGTTATTTATCAGCAATTGAATTGGTGAATAATTTTAATTTTGGATTTAATTTTGGATTTTTTTTATTCTTCTTGTGATTTGATTGTTTTTTTTCACGGTAAGTTTATAGCAATTATATTCTTTAGTCAACACTTATTTACGCTTTATTAACTTTTTTCTCTATACATTCGCGACATTTTTTAATTTTAGAATTTGATACAAACTTAAAGTTAGCCATTTTTAAATTTTAATTTCGGGACTTCTGCTTTGCATTAATTTACATTCTTTGTTCGCTTTACCCTAAATCCTATCTTTATTTTTGTAATTTCTTTAATTTTATTTCTTTAATTTTATTTCTTTAATTTTATTTCTTTAATTTTATTTCTTTAATTGTAATTTTATTTCTTTAATTGTAATTTTATTTCTTTAATTGTAATTTTATTTCTTTAATTGTAATTTTATTTCTTTAATTGTAATTTTATTTCTTTAATTGTAATTTTATTTCTTTAATTGTAATTTTATTTCTTTAATTGTAATTTTATTTCTTTAATTGTAATTTTATTTCTTTAGTTGTAATTTTATTTCTTTAATTGTAATTTTGTTAGGGACTTCGCCGCGCGGGCCAGGACTTCGCCGCGCGGGCCAGGACTTCGCCGC